>QNUK01000249.1:767500-827500 GCA_013621035.1 Clarias magur
TATTATTATTATTATTTTTAAAATGTACATATATATAGTATTTTAAAACAAACCTTTTTATACATTTTTACCTGTCATCGAAATATTACAGAAACGTAACCAGTAGTAGGACACCAAACTATCAGCCTGCTGATTAAACTAATCAGTATTAGCCATTTATATGGATGGAAAGTTTGCATGCTGATTTCCCATTCTGTTTTTGAGAGAACAGGTTGCTGCTTTTAATCGGCTTAGGAGGTGAGGAACTGGCCTCATGCTACTGGTTTCAGCCTGAGCCGCGAGCTCTGGGAATTTAATATGGCACTGGTGCTCTGTGTGTTAGTTCTGTGCCAGTCAGAGGTGCTTGGTCCTTGCTGTGCCACCTGTTCAGACCTTGCAGTCCCCTTTGACAAGAGGGCAGGATATTGGCAGAAAGTGGACGGGGGGCTTGGTGGAACCATCTCACAGGTGTGCTCATTAGCTGTGTGTTTGGGAGTGCAAGTGTGAGTCTGTTTCTGCAATTCAGACTTACCACCTGCTCTTTGGAGCACTTTAAGTGTTTCAGACACTCGGCCCAGAAATGTCTGTTCTTGCATCACATGACCTTAATGCATGGAGAATGAACAGTTCCATGCAGGAATTTTTATAGCCCGTTGTTCAACATGCGTGTGTTCTGGCTGTGATTGTGTGTTAGTGCCATTGAGAAAAATCTTATGATATGTTTTTTTTTTTTTTTTTTTTTTAGAGAGGATTATGTACTGTATAGCAAACATGGTTCCATGGACTTGAAATGGATTTGTATCAAATATTAGTAGAGTTAGAGTGAATGCAGAAATCGGGATGTGTTACATACGACTAGACTAATTACAAACCTGCAAGCTGTGATAGCAAGTTAGCTAACATAGCATTTATGTAAAAATTGACTTTCAATCTATAACTTTGGTTAAAATTTGATGTGTGGTACAGTGGCGTAGTGGTTTGTACAGTCGCCTCATTCATCTAGAATCAAGGGTACAAGTCACGCTTTCATGTCTGTGTGTGTGGAGTTTAAATGTTCTTTGTGTGTTTGGTGGGTGTTACCTGATTACTTCCCTTTCCTCCCACAGTCCAAAGACATGCAGATTAGGCTTTTGGCATTTCCAAATTGCCAATTCCCATAGTGTGTCAATAAACAGATTATGTGTCAGATTATAAACCTCAAGTTTTGACAGCATCAAACTGTGGGTGTGTCTCTAAACGAACACTTTAAGTAGAATGCTATGAAACTTTTGCAGCACTTGGATATCTGCACCACAAGCAATGTTATTTATTATATATATATATATATATATATATATATATATATATATATATATATATATATATATATATATATATATATATATATATATATATATGAAGTAATGTCGCTTATGGTAATGGGATTAAACAACAAATTGTGTATTATAAATGAATAAAAATTATTGAGGAAATCCTTTAATAGCTACAGTTTATACTCTATACAAATCATATTTAGTTTAATGAGGCAAGAAACTGCATAAAGTAATGCTCAGGCTCGACTCCTTATCACGCTTATTAGCAAAGAAAAATGCTAACTATGAATGCATGCTCCTTCAGCAAACGGCAATCTCATTTAAATCATTTTCCTATTCCATATGCAAGTCTACACGCTGGTGGATATGTGAGGCTCCCATATGTTTCTGGTGTGTGTTAAGTTTTAAACAGACCAGCCGTGGTGTGAGGTTTTTACCACAGACGTTGTTAAACAATCTTATTCGTTCCCGCAAATAATGGAAAACATTGTCAAAGGAAGAATTAGTAAGTCGGGTTCGAGGATACGCGATACGGTGTGTGTTTTAGATGGATTCCAGATCTGACACGGAAAACGAGAGGAGTTCATGTAAGGAGGTGAAGAAGGGGGTGTGAAGGTTTGGACACGCTTAATGCCATGTGTGAAAAATGAGACAGTATGAGTTACTCGATGCTCAGGCAGTCCAACTGAGAGAATGATTTGCTTTTGATGTATTAAACTGATTTGTAACAACATAAGTGGCAGTGAAATGGAAACCATTAAGTCTGAGCATACTGTGAGGAGCATGTGCAGCACTCAGAGGACAAATCTGCACGTTTAAAGTCCCCAGGAAAACGGCCCGAGGGTCGTGATTGGATTCTGTACGTTGAATCAGGAAGTCCACCACATGGCATGGTGAAGTGCTTGACTGGTTTACACAAGCACCATGAGCCTTTGAGATATCATATCACATCTTCATCAATAAATGAAGAAAAGAAACCCGAAAGAAACCTGATGGTAGATTTGTGATTTCTTATAAGTGCATCCACCCATAACTGTTGACTTGTAAAGTCAAATTTGTTCCATAACCATCTAGTTACTTAAAAGTTCTTACTTGAAACGTTCTGGATAAGCAACTAACAAGGGGAAATGGTGACAACAGTTGCCTTTTCTTTGCTAAATAATATATTGGAAGTTATTTTCTTATATAGGTATACTTCAGCAATAGACTCAATATTTTATTTATTTATTTATTTATTTATTTTTTTTTTGTTCGAGGGAAAACATTTAATAAACAAACGTGACATGAGTCCAGAATGAGAATCGTTATCTCAAAAGGAAAAACAAACAAAAAAAAAGTGGTATATATAATATATGTAAGAAAGCTTTTGATTTCAGAATCACATTAATTTCAGTCAACCCACGATTCTTCTGATTTGTGTGCAATATAAGGGACAGATCCTTATGTCCATGATTGGGATGAGGCTGCAATCAAGATTATTACTGCTGTGCAAAAAGATCAAACAAACAAACAAACAAACAAACAAACAACAACAAAACACGATTTTCTTTTTAAAAGAAAAAAAGAAGAAAAACATTTGCATCGGTGTGCCCAACTTTTGAAATCAATGCTGACATATGAAGATTTCTTTGTTCGCTTATCATTAGGAGTGTCTTTCCAGTTGATCCAATTAATTTTCCCTTCCAAAAAAACTTCCTCTCCTGGGACATGTCTGTGCGAGAGAGCAAGAGAGAGAGAGAGAGAGAGAGAGAGTAGTGCGAAGAAAGACACTCTTGAACCCATGGCCGCCTGTGTTTGTATCTTCATAATTAGTCCAGGGAATTCAGTGAGATCTTGTTTTGAGGGCGACTAAAGGTACCAGATGGACTTTGGGGGGGAGGGAGTTGGGCACAGCAAGACAGGCAAACAGGGAAGCAGGCGGAAAAGAAAAAGAGATGAGCGATGGATACAACAAAGGGAGAAAGAAAGGAAAAAAGAAAGGCAAAAAAAAAACAACAACAACAACAAGCGCATCCCTGCCAAGATGGACAGACTCCCTCGCCCACTCCCCCCCCCCCAAAACCCCCACCCCCCCTCATTCTCATCTCTGCTAATCCTCTCATCACTCCATCACACTCGTTCCATCCGTCTCAGGGAATGCCACGCAGCCTGGTAAAGGCAGCTAGCGATCTTTTCAGGGAGAAAGACATAATCTGCTATAAAACCCAACCTAGGCCCCACTTGACCCATAAATATCATGTTTGTGTTGGTGGCATCTCCGACTCTCTCTGTCGCTAAATACCCACTGAAAGAAGCTTAAGAAACAATTCACAAATGAATTTGAATCTTATGTGCATGTTTAATGTTGTTGCTACTTGCTGCTTGATTTAATTCAGTCTTTCTTCTCCAATTAATCTCAGTAGATTAAACGCTTCCTGGATAAGCATGATGGGCAAAGACCTTGTGGTTGCACTCACAATAAATGAAATATAAAAGAACAGTAACAGTTTTTCTTTTAATTAAATGGAAGACATTATTGTGGAAGTTGAAAGCGATTATCATTATAGCTCATTATATATCATCATTTACTTTTATTTTTAATCTATAATCAATAATTACATCATCTGTCTCTTATAGCTCCATGGTCCCTGGTTTGAAGCTGGCTCAGGTGGCGCTTCTCCGAAAGTTTTCATCTGAGGTCTCCAGTTTCCTCCCACATCCCAAAACAGGCCAGTAGCATTATGTTTACACTAAAATTTCCCCTAGGAGCGAAAGACTGTGTTAACATTTGCGTACGGCATCCTAGTGTTGCATCCAGCGTGTATTTCTGGCTCATGCCCAGTTTTCTCCTGATAATCTCTGGATCAACTGTGACCCTGACCAGCACTCATGCAGTTACCGAAGTTAAATGAATAAACAAATGAATATAATTAGGAATCATTTGTATAGCACTTACTTTGGGAACTAATTGAGCTGTGAATTGTAAATGTGCAGCGTAATGATTAACATGCATTTCATATGATTTTCTTTCTTTTTTTTATTTTTTTTATTCAAAACTGCACTTTATTTACATAAACATAGAAACTGCGCAGTTATGGGAAGAAATGATGTGCTGAAAGGGAAAAAAAAGTTGGTCATTTTTTGTTTTAGAATAAATAAATAAATAAATAAATGTATGATAAAGAAGATGTGAATAGCCCAGGGACATGTCAATATCATGATCTGTGCCATGGTCAGAAGAATACACCAGAATATTCTTTTTTCCAGCATTGCTCTTGGTAATGTGAGCATTTTATGTTTCATGGCCGCATCAAAGAATTATCACATTTGGAAGTATCAAAGCGTTTGATATTATGTACCAAAGAAAAACAGTTGCATGGCACTTTTTTGTCGATAATAAATGTATGAGAAAAAAGAAAAATGAAGAATGGAATGATAGGAAGACTCGACAGGAAAGACGGGAGTCCAAAGTATCTGCAAAATCTCACCATCCCACTGGAGAAAGACACACTGAGGTGTAACGAAGAGCTAAACGAGGGCAGATTACATCGGCAGCATCTCAGAGATGTGACAAAGCCAGTGACTTGGAGAGAAGAGAGAGAAAAGACATGTAGGGAGATGAAGAGAAGGGAGGGGAGAGCTTCTCCCCAGCCCAGGTTGACAAGCGCCTGGCTCTCGGGCCATACGGCCCTGTCTTTTGCGCCAGCTGCACCCGCCGCCTGACACTTTGACACGGGCACAGTGGTGACAAATAGCCGGGGCCTTCACCCGCTGCCACGCTGTCTGCCCGCCGCTAAATCAGGCCAGCGCTAGTGTAACGCGGCCCTGCTGACAGGTCTTCTGTCACAGCATGGCGCTCATCAGGGGCTCCACGGGTGGCTTAACCCTACAGAAGGGGCTTGGACAGCACTCGTTTCTCTCCCACTCCATCGTTTCTCTCTCTTAGTGCTTTTTTTTCCCTTTAAAAGATGTACTCAGTCTGAGACCTCGAGAAGTCCCAGCTGAGCAGGTTGTCAGTTCTATATATATGTGTGTGTGTGTGTGTGTGTGTGTGTGTGTGTGTGTGTGTGTGTGCTGACGTCTGGAAGTCTGTATGTAACAGTGTGAAACACAGAGTGTTCCATGACCACAAATCATAATAAATATTATGTTAAAACATCTAACATCCGTTATGGAGAGTTTTTTTTTTTAGCATAAATTTAATTAAACAATTGTACAGTTAAAGTTTAGAGAATCCAGTTGAGATTATCCATTTGGGCAAACATGAACCTTGGGTGTATTTTGCTTTAGTGGCACCTAAGGAAATAATTTTAATTCTATTTAATGATTAAGAGGTCGAGATTTTCCTGTGGAAAAACACTAGTTAGGAATAATACCTAGTTTGTCAATGATGATCTTTTTCCTGGCATCAAATTAGGAAAAACTCTTACAAGCCATACAAGCCACCTCTAGTATCTCAAGTTTCCTCATGAACTTTGGTTACGGTCTGTGTGGATGTTCTTCCAGGTGGGTTTTATCTGGGTTTGTCATTTTCCTCCCACCTTCCAAAATCATGCCAGCAGGTAAATTGGCAAAGATAAAATTGGCGCTAGTTTTGAATATATGTGTGGGTGTGTGTGTGTGTGTGTGTGTGTGTGTGTGTGTGTGTGTGTGTGTGCGTGCGTATTTGCATAGTATAGTACTCTGTATTGGACTGGAGTGCCACACAGTGTGTCTACATCCATTGTCTTTTTTGATCTGCAGAGTATATTAATCTGACATTGGAATGCATGAAACATTTTCAACCCCTCTGTCTTTTGTTCTTAAATTTGAGTGAGTTATTCTCCTGCATATGTCATAGATCTTGCGTAACCTCACACTTTACAACGTAGCCTGATCGACATTTTCCCAGAAAGGTAACTACACGTTGCACCGATGCGGGTTGCAACAAATCTGATTGGTATGAATCACATGTCCTGACCATCTAATACAACATCTTCTCTTGTTTCATTTGAGTAAAAGTAACCGCTGTTCAACAAGAAGCGCTCTGTTTCATTTGCAAAAAAAAAAAGAAAAAAAAAGAGAGTGAGTGGTGAAGAGACTCATCAAAGTGGCATAGAAACCCCACTAATGCCATTAGAGTGACACAGACACAACAGTACATATGTATAAATGGTCACAACACCATAGTCCACTTGTGTAGCCTACAGTAGGTTCTGCATAGACTTGATGTAAAAGCATAAATCAGGCTTTAATGGCTTTAAATACAGAATTTAAAGACAGTAATATGTTCACTTGTCCTGCCAGAATAACAGAATTACAAAATTAGGGACCCGAGACATGGTGCTATGAATAATGCAGGGTCCAATAACGCACTGTACAATTCTCTCACCTGGATACCGTTTCATATGTAAAAATACTATTCTGTGCTCCTCCCAGAACTTGACTTGCCATTATATCTTCTTATAATAAGCTGTAATTTGAACACACGTGTAGTTGAAATAGTAAGTTTTTATAGGATAATGTTTTATAATAACACTACTCTACTGTATATGTTGGATTCCATTTTGCACCTGGTTCCCTTATGATAGCTTGATGTCATCTCAGGGAGTTTTTCTTGGCCTATGGCTTGTTCCTCAGATTCCTCCAATCCACAAAACATCCAGACAACATCCAAACAACATTTTATTCCATGCAAACAAACTAAAATCAAATCGAACGGGTCTTTCAACACTCCAACTGGTCAGCAGAATGGCATTTTCACTTCACACGCTTGAAGAAAAAAAAGGGTGTTTTTGTCACTGTGTCATTCTCATAGCTGAAAAATTCTCCCTGGATTGCTTCCCAAAGTCAGTATCTCGGTATCTGTCAGCACAGGTGTCGGTTAGTTCACTTGTTTTCCTCGTAGACGTGACTGCGCTGTTACACAGCATCCGCCTTATATACTACTGTAGTACTGCACGTTGACGTCAGATAGACTGTGTGTGTGTGTCTGTGTGTGTGTGTGTGTGTGTGTGTGTGTGTGTGTGTGTGTGTGTGTGTGTGTGTGTGTGTGTGGTGTGGAGTCCACAGCGTTGTGAGCAATGTCTGCTTTAACTGTGCGTCACTGATTAATCTCGTCCTTCTTGACCTCCGCCTCACTTTGAGGAGCCCCCATGCACATTACTCCAGCGCACAGTAAACTCCACCTGATTAATGCCGAGAGCGAGCGGAGGCCATGTGTCAAATAGATGTGTCTCTTAGCAAACTATATAGATTATCTATCATTCTGTCCCTTGAACTTATGAGACATCTAGCACACTCTCCCCCTTTCCCCTATCCTCCCACTTCTAGGCCGGGAGAGAGCAGCTGCGTTTAACAATACATTTAATAGATAAGTCGCAGTATGCTTGAATTTTCTTTCATCACCCCTCCATTGGTTTATCTTTTTCTTCTTTCCCCCTTTCCATCTCTCTCTCTCTCTCTCTCTCTCTCTCTCTCTCGCGCTCTCTCGCTGTACCTTCCTCCTCCTCCATATCTCTAGCAGCTGAAATGGAATTGGATCAAAGAAGGGAGGGAGGACGCGAGAGAGAGAGAGAGAGAGAGAGAGAGAGGGGGAGGGGGGGCGGGGGGGAGGGAAGAGAAATCGTTCTCGCCGGGTTTTGTTGAAATATTTATAGGTCAGGGTTGACTGGCTAAATTGAATATCTATGCCGATCTGGCTCGGCTGTTTAACTTGTGCTTAGGCAAATATGTTTCCTAGGTGATAACCTTTTATGTACCAGTCTGACTTCATTGAAATGCATGAAGATAGAAACGTGTCACACTTCACGGGATGCTCCGAGGCCGTCCGCCGCCGCCTCGATTATTCAAATGATAATTGACCCCCACCTGTAGCCGCCTGTTTTTTTTTTTTTTTCATTCTTTCTCTCTTTCTTTCTTTCTTTTTTTTTTTTTTCTCGCCCTCTCCACTCGATCACTTCATTGGCTGTTAAGATATGGAGGAGAAATCCAGTCCTGTCATTTACATTACAAACCTCCGCTGAATGTCAAATACCTCCAGCTCGACGTGTTTATAGAGAGACGAACGAGCAGAGGAATATACGGGCAATTATTATTTTCCGCCCTCTTTAATAATTTAAACACGGGTTTGCTGTTTAAGTCTCCCTGCCGGCAATGCTTTTCGGGGACTTCTCAGGTCTCGCTCATAACAAACGAGTCGATATTCAAGATCATCAATATGTATCTTTTGTTTGTGGATACGAGTGGAATGTCTGAATGCGATGGCGGGTTGTTAGAGCATGATGAATTCCGGCGAATGGAGTCAAGACGAGGAAAATTGACACTATAAAAAGGACGCTGGTGTAATATATTACAGCAAAAAAAAAAACCCAACCAAGGCCCACGATGACAATTATTGAGCATTGGCACGACATTACACATGCATGCGTACGGTATGCACCAGGTCTCTACAGAGGGCTTTGTTTGTTCTGTAATTTAAACCTTGTTGAGAGGGGAACAACAACAACAACAACAACAACAACAAAAATAATAATAATAGTAATACTAACTTTCATTTATGATGCATGAATAATCTCTGTAGATGCTTGTTTTTTTTGAATAATTCGAAATAACTCATTAAGTGTGTAATACCTCCCCGTTATTAAATGTGATTGACCAAGTGCTTTGATAACCCTCTCCAGATCCTGTACAAACAAATGCCCTCAGTTTAGCTCCTAATGAGCAGGGAAATGCTGAATGTCCTCCAGTTTGATTACCGCCTACATTAAGAGGGAGCTCTAATGAAAGACGTCGAAGTGCTCTCTCTCTCTCTCTCTCCCTCTCGCTCTCTCGCTCTCTCTCTTTCTCGCTCTCGCTCTCTCTCTGCCCTGCTGCCTGTTTGCTCAGAGCCAGCCAAAGCTCTGAAATTAGAAGTGTTTAATTATGAAAATGGTTACCGTGGAGAATTTCAAACACACTCCCTCCCCAGATCATTAGTTACGGCGCATGAGAAGTAGAAGATGAAGAAGAAGAAGAGGGGGGGGGGGGGTAACTAGGAACAGAGACTAGACGTAGAGGGGGATAAAAGAGAAAGAAGAAATGCATTCACTTGTGGAAGGCTTATATTTCAAGCCTATA
Source organism: Clarias magur (assembly GCA_013621035.1). Classification (NCBI taxonomy): domain Eukaryota; kingdom Metazoa; phylum Chordata; class Actinopteri; order Siluriformes; family Clariidae; genus Clarias; species Clarias magur. Next base: position 776,869 of record QNUK01000249.1, read on the forward strand.
GGCTAATAGTGTGTATACTGCAAATCAATTTAATTAAAGTTCCCTGAGCAGTGCAGGCGAGAGGTATGCGCGTAAGTGAAACAGTGCGTGAATGGCAGGAGAAGGCGATGACTTTGACTGGACATCGGGACTCTCCTTGACTTCTGTGTTATCCTCCAAGTGGCGGGTCAAAGGTCACTCCCTGGTTTAAATCAGCTTGTGTTTCACATAACCAATCTCTCTCTCTCTCTCTCTCTCTCTCTCTGCTTGTGTGTGAGTGTGTAATGGAGTGCCTGGCCGATAAGCAGCAGTTAGCAAGGAATGAGATGGAGAATGTTGACTCAGGTTAAGAGATTAAAGCAGAAGTGGCCGTCTGTCAGCGGACCGGTCGCGGATGACCCGGATGCCCTTGTGTTTGGCGACAGAAAGGATGCCCGTGTTTGTCTTAGAGCTCGGGCAGAGTGAGAAGGGACACTCGGCGTGCGCCTGCGTGGTGTACTCCTGGCTGTCGAGACAATGAAAACTGAAAATAAACAACCACGGAAAAGAAATGGACGCTGTTAAAACATGACACTCTTCTTCCAGGCTTATCTGTCTGGTTGATGGAGCCCCATGTGGAGAAGGTCCTCCTGGGCGGGTAAATATGGCACACACATGTGCGGACACCAGCACACACACTGAGACCCAGACAGCTGACACATGGGATGTGTTACTGTATGCTCCCTCGTGCCCTGCTGAGAAGGTGCTGAAAAAAGATTTGTGTGTGTGTGTGTGTGTGTGTGTGTGTGTGTGTGTGTGTGTGTGTGTGTGTAGGTGTGTCAGCATATGTATGGGAGTGTGTGAACATCTATGTGAAAAAAAAAAATGTCAAGGTGCGCTTTTTGGGGAAAATAATCAATGACATGTTTAATGATTTCTTTTTTTTTATGTTGTGGAACATAACAGCTCTCTCTCAACTCTCATCCTCTCGTTGTTTCTCTCGCTTGAAGAAACCAGAAAGGCCAAGCTTATTTATCCTAAAGACTTTCCAATGTTAGAAAACTCTTAATAAACCCTTAATAGAGTTAATAAACTATAAACTATAATAAACTATAACATCCAGTATATCAATGAGAATGTATATTATGTTGTTTTAGATACTGTAAAAAAAAACAACACCTTCTGACCAATCAGATTTAAGTATTAAACATCACAATACTTGAGTATTCAAGTTAAAATGTTAGTTGCCACACACACGACCATACACGGTATGATATGCAGTGAAATGCTTACATGACTCTTCATGATCTAAAAATATACAGGTTAGACAGAGATAGAAGGATTTTACCACAAAAAAATTAAAATGAAAAATGCACTCAAAGAAAAATTGTAAAGTAAAGTCGATTGTTGAGTGAGGATATTGGGACTGGAGGTGCGCTGCATGCTTTAAACCAGCTGTTTAAGTATATGTGGACAGACATAATGTGTTATAACATACAGTGTGTGTGTGTGTGTGTGTGTGTGTGTGTGTGTGTGTGTGTGTGTGTGTGTGGGTGTGTTTAAGTTGGGAGGTCACTGAGAGAGGGTACAGCTGGACCAGCTCTGCACACGTTCCTCACCTGGGATTCCCATTAGTTAGATTGATCGTTTCCTTCTTCTCCTCTTTGATTCATGCATTAGACACTAGCCTAATGAGTCTTACGGCCTTATGGCACAGGGCATCTGTGCATCTGCATGTTTACACACACACACACAGAAAAAAAAAAAAAAAAAAAAACATCTGATTTTCTAAAATCTGTCTGTCTATACTGTGGGGAGAATTTAAATGTGCAATGTTGTGTGTGTGTGTGTGTGTGTGTGTGTGTGTGTGTGTGTGTGTGTGTGTGAGTGTGAGAAAGCGTGTTAACACTCCAGGTCTCTGGATATCATCACCGAGACGTATTACCCACCCTGACAAAGTGACTCCGCCTGAGAAATGCTTTAAACAGCGGTAAAAAGTGCACAGTGTTATTTCAATGACATCTTTACTTCTATTTATTTTATTATGTTATCTCTGGGGAGTACGGCTCCACAACCCTGCCTCACACCCGTGTATTTATTGCTTCAGCTTTTTCATTTGTTTTTTTATTGCGGGTCATAAATGATGATGACGATGATGATGATAACAGCAAAATATAACATATTGAGAGGTTTCTTCACACGGCTTTACATGTTGAATTAGACAATGATCACTTTCACATCTGAGCTAAAGTGTAGGAAAAAAATTCTTAAAAAATTAATTAAGAATTAAATAAGTAAACACATACACAGAAACACCACAACAAATGTGCAAAAAATTATCAGTTTATTATTTGTACTTTTTTTTTGTTATATTATCAATTTCTCCTAATCAGAGCTTAACTTTTAAATGCTATGCAGAGATAATGTTTTAATGCTATATAATTTGTATTTTTTCCTTTTCCATCTCTAACCCCGGGCCTTCAAATTTTTGTACAACCAAAAAGAATTTGAAGACCTGGTGTTAGAGATAGAAAAGGAAATTTTTAATTTTTTTTATTTTTTTTTGCTGCAAAAAAATAAAATAAATAAATAAATAAAATAATAATAATAATAATATATATAAAATAAAAAAATACTATATATATATATATATATATATATATATATATATATATATATATATATATATATATATTATTTGTTTTTTTTTTGGTTTGTTTGTTTGTTTGATTTTTGCAGCAATTAATTAATTAGTAATGATATAAATTGTCATTGTAGTTTACACATTCTCACCCATGAGCATTGAAGATGACGCTACACTTTAAACTCTCCGTTTATATTTCAGCTTATTCCATTGAAAGCACTTTCTTTTTAATAACTTCTGTAAAACTAATCAATGATAGATGTAGTTACAAAAATAAGGGATGTTCAACAAGGCCTCATAACTCATAATTCCTGAGGCTTTAAAGGAACTCCAACAGCAATTACAAACTTATAAATAATTTGAATTTAAGCATTTTTAAAAGCCACATCTTAAGGAAAACCATCGTGTTTCACATGTAATAATGTCATAGGGTCAGAATTATAAATCTACTCATTCGTGACATCACATCACATCTCATCACGTACACACTCGTTTACATTCGTGTACACACTCCAAGCTGCCTGAACTGTAGATGAACTGGGCTATAATGAAGCAAAAACAGATTGTGTTCAGTGTTATAGAGCAGAAGAGAATAGATGAGTGTTTGCTAAACACATTAAGGCCAGGCGAGGCTCTGTGTAGGGGTGAGACTGGGTGCACAGACACTCCAGGGTGGTCGCACCTCTACAAATGTGTGTGTGTGTGTGTGTGTGTGTGTGTGTGTGTGTGTGTGTATCAAAGAGCTGTTGAATGCTTATTTCGGGAGATGTTGATTCACTTTCTATAACAGCAACTCTGACAATATTTCCAGCTGTAAGGTTCATATTAATGCTCTTGTTCTAATATGTTATCAACTATAGGAACAACTTTCAAATGCCCACAGACACTTTTTTATTGTGTTGTGTTGATACAGTCAAGTTTTTTTGTGCTGGGGTTTATTTGGCTTTTTGGAAGCAGTCGCCAGTGCCGGCGCTTTGTTAACAGTCAGATGTTAAGTTCTAACACAAAGTGCTTTGTGGTTTCTTTTGTTGATAACAGAATGTAAGTGAGATCATGAATTAACTTGTTTCATGTACGTTACAGAAAAGTTCAGTGTGCTTGTTTTGCGTGCAGACAAAAATAAGATAAATCAGGAGTGTGTTTAACTGCAGCCAGGCTTGTTACTAGTCCCTTACTGCCACACTGGTTCTGGAGCTGTCTGCTGAGACAGTATGCATGTGTGTGTATGTGTGAATGAGTGAACGAGAGAGAGAGAGAGAGAGAGAGAGAGAGAGTTGCGCCTGGAGACACCAGTCTCTAGAGGTCAGTGCAGTTCCATCAGTGACAGCTGCACTCATGGACCTGCCACACAGCCAACATGGCTGAACACACTCCATCAGGGACTGACTTGAGGGAGGAGAAAACAATTAACCATCAGAATGTGCTTCCAGGACAGGAGGTCACACTTGTGCTACTTACACACACACACACACACACAAAAAAAAAAAAACGTGTCTGACCTTGCCACTAATTTGGATATGTGAATTTGTGTCTGTTTGATGATGTGTGAATTCAATAGCGATAGACAGTTGAGTAGGGATTACAAAATATGGCTACATTACCTAATGTGGCTACATTATTATTATTATTATTATTATTATTATTATTATTATTACTGTTTTTAATAAACTCATGCTGTACAACTACAGCACTAATGTCTACTAATGTCACCATGCCCTTAATCCAAGGTTGACCTTGCTAAAGTACAGGACATGCAAATTACATGCCACCTACAGTCTGAGAGCTGAATACTGGAAGTCAAGATTATAGTTTATTTCTCATGAAAACACTCGCATGTTCCATATTTATAACAATAACTGATATAAAACCCATAAGTGCAATTTGTAACAGTTAGGATTGGGGTTAGAGGCTGAGTTAGGTTATTTACTGTATATATGTTTTGACTTTTCTATATTGTATTATTCATAGATTTAGGAAATCCAAACACATGGATTTTGCTCTTTTGACTTGGTACGCATTTCCCCTGAGATGTGATTCCATAATTCAGTGTATTTCCTACTGTATGTCTTTCATAGTAAATTTGAAATCGATAAACAGAAATGGCAACTTTAGTACATACAATTTAGTACATCCTTCTTTTTCGTCACTGCGCGGTACAGCCATGGTTCACATGCATCTTTCCCACACGTGTACCAGATAAAGGATAAAAGCGGACGACCTCTGATTTTGAAAAACTCATTCTTCTGTTTTGCCTCGACTGAGCTAAGTAAAAAAGTACTCTGTATTGTCTCACTGTATCATAAGAGCAACATACACACACACACACACAAACACACACACACACACACACACACACACACACACACACACACACACACACACACACACACACATTGAGGCAGGGATCTGGTTTCACGCTAATGCCATTATGCAGAGTTATTTTTGCCAAGGCTTTTCTCTAAACATTTCCAGAGAAAAGTGAACACAAGTAGCTACTCTTTCTTGCTCTTTGTTTGTATTGTGGTTGCGGTCGAGCCCGGCTCGAACCGTCGGCCTCTCGCGAGCCGACGGCACAAACTGCGGCCAAGTTTTAAAATTGGTAACAAATTTAATATGTTCTGCCATGGTATCCTGGTATCCTGGTATCCCGAGGCCCGTAGATCGTGAAAATGTGCCACCAGTTTGTCGTGGGGGCTCAGCGGATGACCACAAAGAGGCAGGATTTAGAGATTCGATTGTGGAGGAGGGAAAGGCAAGAGAAGGGAAATGTAGAACAGATGAGAGAAGGGGGAAGGAAAAGGACAAGGCCCCCCGGACCACCAAACAAGTGGATCGTCTCTCTCTGATCCATGGCGCAAATGAAGCCGTCGCTCTTTCTTCGCTCGGCTTTGCCGTTGTTAACAGTCACAGTCATCATCCGTAGACTATTAGCATGACCCAAATGACAGAACCATGCTTCTGTTAATGGAATAATAGTTGGCAAGTGTGATTTATGGCTCTCATTTTAAGCATTGCTATCCCCATAGCTCCTAATACAAGAGGGAAATGTGTGTTTTGGGTAATGCAAGCCAGCTATAAGACTGTATGGATTGTTAAAGCATGGAAAAGAACATATTACTGTCATAAATCTGCATTTCAGACCCGCTGGGTTTAAGCACATGGGGACATTAGGAGAAAGGACCGGCTGTGAACGCGTGAAACGTAGAAAGGCAATTACGTTTGACTTATTTTGATAGAAAGGCAGTTATATTTTGGCCAGAACATTTTATTAATGTCGTTCGAGTCATATTTTACATTTTGTATTACATTTTCTGCTTCACACCTCCATTTTCTCCGTTGACGTTGTATTAGGGAACAGAGGACTTTAAGTTTCATGTCTTCCTGTGCCTTTATCATGAATGCCCTGAAACCATGGGTGTGTTCTGCTATTTTGTTCCTCTGCGAATCCTCGACGAAAATATGCAATGAAAAAGAAACCACCGGCTGCAGTTCTACATCCGTCCAGCAGGGGGAAGTCCCCGGTTTCCTTCCACCATTTTGTCAGTGCGTGTTACCTTTCCTCCATTATAAGTGATTCCACAGAGATGTGTCACTTATTATTTTTGGGCAGCCTCTTCAAGGCTCTATGTCTTTCTGCAAGGATCATTTATTATGTACAAGATAAACGCGTGCCAAGAGCAGATTCCTCTGAAACCCGGTGCGCGAGTGCTGATTAGATGTGACTCCACGTCAGGCTGTAAATATTTGTCAGGCCCACCTTTGAAACGGGCAAGCCGCGGCGCTCCGAGCTCTCCCCACATGAAAGCGAGGGCAAATGGAAACGCTTAGGAATAGAATCAGTCCTAGCTGGAACGAAATGCTCAATAAAATGTGTAATTATGATGCTCTGTCATTCCCGGAGGGCCGTTCCTTTCTTTAACGGGCTGAAAATCCCACACGCACATAATAGCTGTGCTTTATGGCTCAGATTGAGCTATGACGATGTGTGGTCTGTGTGTCGAACCCCTTCAGCTCTGCTAGAGTTTGGTGTAATGTATGGGGTGGGCATGTTGGGACGGCCCTGCTTTGATACTCGCACTTTTCCGGGACACGCGGTTCCGAGGCCATGTGTTAATTGGCACTGCACTGTGGAAAACGCCTCGTAACGCCCTGTTCCACCTGTGAGTACAGAAACGAGAATAATAGCGCAGGAAATCAGTTTTTGAGGTGTGTTTGTACGGTACACACATTTGTACCATGACGTTCTTCGTAGCGTGTAAGAGTGAATGTATTGAAACGTGGATTTTATGAAACGTCTAGGAACACTGCGAGGAATACTACCGATATGGAGGCATGCACCTTGTGAAATTCCGCCTCCCACTCACACACTCCCGAAATTATCAGAGGCGATGATGGATCATAACCTGATGGGGATTCTCAATAAACACTGTTATACACACTCTAATCTCTGGTATTTAATGCTCAGGATTGTTGATTGTGCTGAAGAAGCTGGCAAAGGAGAATGTCAAATATGCACTTTGACACGTTCTGCATTACGATAGTGAGAGGAAAGGCCGCTCTTAATTACTATTTTTGGAAACCAGTGCTTTAAAAAGGTTAATTTTCTTTTCTTTTTTTCCATTTGAGGCATGAAATCAGAACGATCGCATGCATGCACGCACATGTAAGTAATGCGTGATCAAATTTGGGAAAACAAGTGCACATGATTTCATCAGAAACTACGCATGGATCATAGCACATGCGAGAAATCAAACCGCATGCCTTAAAATGAACATGCGAAGGTATAGATGGGAGGAGAGCGGATGTGTATGAGGCAGATATAAACCGTCTTAGGTTTGAAATGTTTCTAAGTGTCTAAAAGCCACTTGCAGCTCGTTCATCGGTTTTATTACAGTACGTGATGTATCCAAGGACGAGAGTGTTTGCGAAAGTTTGTGCTTATATGTGTAAGCGATGCAATACTATCTCGTTTCGTGGTCAAGGATTCATGGATGCTTCTCATAATAGAAGTACATTACGAACAGTTCCGAAAATAAAACTGATTAGGATGTAACCGTTGATTTGGACGATTAATAGCAAGAGACAGTTGTTGAAAGACAGGAAATATTTTGGTGCGCATTTGTTTGTGTGTGATGTTGAGTGAAATGGGGGTTTAACCATCAGGGATAAAACCCCAAACAGATGATGGCGTAAACAAGAGGAAGAAAATCAGAAGTAGAGGAAGAGATTAAATGAATAGATCGAATGTGCAATGGATTATAAGGGCGGCATTAAAATGAAAGATTATTGCTACTGTATTTCTTTCTCTTTCTGTGTGTGTGTGTGTGTGTGTGTTTGTTTGTTTGTGTGTGTGTGTGCATGCTGATGGTGCAATTTGTGTCTTAACATGTAAAGCATGGTAAACGTATGTATGTATGTAAACTTTATGTAAAAACACAGACAACATGTCTTTCCCAACAGCCTATTTATGTGCATGTATGTAAATGTACAGTACGTATAAGACAATGCTGTAGCTAGTAAATAAATAAAAATAAAATCAAATAAATATGCGTTAGTTACATCCACATAATATTTTCATCATTATTTCATTTTTTCGTTTTCAAGGATCATCAGAGTAAATATGATTATAATCACAGTTTTTATATTTGTTAGCTCTGTGCCGTGTGTGCGCATGTGTGTGTGTGTGTTTGTGTGTGTGTGTGTGTGTGTGTGTGTGTGTGTGCATTCCAATAAGTCGAGGTATTTCTTTATTTATTGTAGTAAAATCTATCTCTCTCTGTCTCTCTCTCTCTCCCTCACACATACACACACCGTTTATGTACAAGTATAAATGGCACCGCAATCATTTAATCATGCAGTCTGCTTTTTAGTACACAGATTAATCCTAGATTAACACAGATTTGCAGTGCTTTTTTTTTTTGGGTTCAAAGAAACCCAAAGTGAGTCCTTTGTAAGACTAAAGAGTGAAAGTCTTGTCAGCCAACAATGCACCCTTCATACGGACGCTGTCACCTACACATTTTTTGCTCTCAGTCTCAATCTCCCCGCATTGTTCTATCACTTTTGGTGCCATGCTGTGGCCTGATGAATTAAGATTAGGAGTTTAAGGGCGTAGAAACAGTCCAGTTAGGTGGATAAGTAAGTGAGGCTAAACAGAGAGCATGAAGGGCATCGTAGTTGCTCACCGCTTTTAAACTCGGCATCAGGGACGGGTCACCCAAAGTGCATCGGCAAGGTCAAAAATGCACCGTCCACTAGCGGGCCGCACAAAGACACCCTTTCATCCGACATCCCTTAATTATCTTTGACAAAACTCATTAGCACAGACACTGGTAACGACATCAGAGAGCCAGAATTCCACAGAGGGAGACATGCACAGGAACAAAGCCTGGCTCACTTTTCATTGCACCCTTTGACAAAATGTAATGAAGTGTGCTGCTTGTCCCACTCATCAACATTTGAACCCCGAGCCATCCTCATAGAGACTTTTCCCTTACAAGTACTCTATTTTGTTCGAATAAAATGATACCTTCCGACAGGCCTCTTTTTGTCGATCTTTTGGCAAAGTATTGTAGGAGATGATGCGATTACAGGCCTTATTAGGTACGACTGGCCATCGCCGGCATGTCCAAATGAGTTAGCGTGTTATACATATAATGTGGCGGCATGCTCAATAATCAAAGACACTGGGGAAGAAGGACGAGGGAGAAACCTCTCATAACCTACTTTCCGGAGGGTAGCCTTTCACTGACCTTTGACACACGGCAAATGTGGTGTTGTCTGTTAACCTGCATAGACCTGACCTGTATTGGAGCACAAACACAGTCCACAGGGATCATCTGTGTATGTAATAAACTATTCAGGTTGAGTAAATTGTTTCGTACAACAGATATACATATGTATTCATCATGCTTTAGTGCATGGTAGCGAAGCAAGTCTAATAAAAAGCAGGTCTACACATGTTTGAATTTGTATTTGACAGGTGTATAAGCTAATAAGAATACTGTGTATAAGTCATAGCTTTTCAGAGGCAGTGGCATATAATGGGCTTCTTTTTTCCTCCAACAATACCATTTGCAAAACATAGTGACAGTGGATCTTACAGGCAGCACCATGCCTTAATATGCAAACTATTCTGGCTTGTAAATATGCAAACTAATACATATTACTACATGGTTTGGTACTGATTTACATCTGCATTTTTAGTCTGCTTGCGGTTAGAAATATCATCTAAAAGTACATTGTGTTCTTCAAAGTTAAGATGGAAAAGCATCTGTCCGTTAGAAGGCTCAAAAGCGTGTTGTTGGCCACAGATTTTATAGCTTGATACACAGGTTCTGGTCCTTGTCTAGTGTTTTGACTGCTCTAACACACCTGGTTCAACCCGTCAGCTGACCATAATCCCTTTTTGTTACACTGGTTCGATAGAGCAGATAGAAACACTGAAATGGGCGTGACAGGGGGGTACTTCGCGGACAGGATTTGGAACCTGTGGTGTAATAGACACCTTAAGCACAGCTGAAGTACTATAAAAATATTGGCTGTCACGCTGCATAAAAATCAGCATCCCGGGTTTGGTGTGAGTGCATACTTGTGAATTAAATATCTGTCTAATCTGCTGTGCGTGGTGCGCACCTGGCATGCATCTGTGATGTCACAAAAACACTCTTAGTAGGGTCATAAATCTGTGATTTGCATCAGCGCATTAGAAGTGGACCAATGAGAGAAGCAGAATAAGTGTCTAAAGTTGTCTAAATCGAGAAACTGCCGTTCCCCAATTAGATCGAATCAAACATGGGGTCCATTAAATGCATTGGAACTGAAAATGATCTAGCTGATGAAAAGCAATCATTTGATCTATAGCATGGATGTTAAACTTAAAAAAAAAAAATTAATTAGTCATAATTAACAATTGATGATGTCATTATTATTATTATTATTATTATTATTATTATTATTATTATACTTTATTAGATTATTTAAAAGCACAGAAACACACACAACACTGTCTATAAAATGATTCCATTCTCTCTCGTGCCCTGTTTTAAAGTTCTGTTAAGCCGATGTAAGACAGCCTCTTAATTGCTCTATTAGTGGTTGCTTGAGCCCGATGCTGTTTTTGCTGCTCCCCCCGGTAGCACAGTGCAGCTCTAATCCCTCAACGCATGCATCACTACCTTCAATCAGGTTTAGCAGCTTTGCTCTACATCCTCATTTTAATTAACTCTCTCTTTAATATTTCATATAGCCTTCTCAAAAAAAAAAAAAAAAAAAGTTATGAGACCTACACAGGTTGTGAATCAGAAAACACACAGGCCCTGCAGCATTCAGTCTGCATTTTGTCTTTGCGTTGTTTAATATCGCTTAATTGTACTTTACTAGCCTGTTTACTATGTAAATGCATGTTTGCGAGTACTAAATGCGTTCCTTTGGGAGATTCAGGTCGAGGATGAATCAAGAGTGACTCTGCAATATCAGATCCCTGAATTTGCAACCCAGGAGGAGTCCGTTTTTCATTAAACATTAATACCTGGCTCTTAAATTCTTTTCCATGTCATTATGGACCATGTCCAGCTCCGACTTTCCTTTAATCAAAACAGTATTCGGAGTATGACCCTGAGAGATTATATATAGATTATATTTAGGCAGATTGCATAGAACTGGAGATTCTGGTGGATCATCTTAAACCAAGCTCGTATGACCTTTAATAATAATAATAATAATAATAATAATAATAATAATAATAATAATAATAATGCAGATGAAAACACGTCAAGCCCCTTTGCATAGCGTTATTATTATAAACCGTTTTTACTGTCTCTGCTGTTATTTTCTGAATTTACAGTACGAGACCGAAAACGACCATCAGGTATTTTTACTTCTTTTGTTTTCAGTTTTCTTAAACTGGCACCCGTGTCCAATATCTTTGGACACTAATCTAATGGACAATATCTAGTAGCCAGACTTGGTAGAGGTCAGTATGCCTACATTTTTTATTTTACATCTGATACAAGAAGTAATCTAATAAACAGGTCCTTTCAGACTATGTGTAGTCTGCGTCTACTTTATCATATGATAAACAGAGGCTTAATACAGTATTTATTGTATTGCAGAATTTTGGGTAATAACATTACACTATTTCTTAAATAAACTATAGCCTTTATCACATGCTTTATTCCACCAAACAACAACAATCCTTTGTCTGTTTAGTTTACAGAGCTCCTTCTGATGAAATACAGAATAAACTGTATAGAGAGATATGCATTGTCCTTTTTTATAGAAAGGTTTGGTTTGTACCAACACACACACACATACACACACACACGCACGCACGCACACACACAAATGTTATTTGCTTGTTCCTTTGCATGCATGTGGTGCGTAGAACCTTGCAAAATAATGCTTTCAGAAAGCCTCCAAACATAAACCAGGTTAGAAAGCTAAAACCCTTACTTATACAAAGAACCTACTGAAGAATCCTCAAAATAGGCTGTAATTCTGCATCGTTAAACAGTGTTCTCAGGAGAAAGAAAAAAAAGGTACCATGAAAAAAAGGCACCCATCCTTGTCACTTGGGTGGTACCATCAAACATACACCTTTTGAACCGTAAAAGATTTTAAGTGCATAATAACGGCAATGATGTATCCTTTATGCTTCAACTAGTAAACATACTGAAACCAGGACACTTAATGTCTATATAGGCCCAAAATCCAGGTGTTCCCAAACACATTATGTGGCTAGATTGAAGTTTCATATTGCACTGAGATTTTGGTGTTTTGTGTTTGAAAATACCACAGTGTTTAACATACCTATGGCTCATGCTGATGCTGTACTAATCAATACTCCATTCAGATATAGCTATTTGCCCTACAATAAATACTGATTATTATTATTATTATTATTATTATTATTATTATTATTATTATCATTATTATCACACCTGTAAAAATAAAAGACCTGGATCAAGTAAAGAGTTTGCAAATGTTTTAAAAGGTTTAATCAGACCATTATTAAGCAAGGAAATCATGACACAGAAATGGCAGACTGATGATGCATTCCTATAAAATAGCTTATAAATGCAATATTAATGAATCAAGGTCATCATTAATAGTACGTTTTTTTCCCTCCAGAGAATATAGATCACATTTCAGGGTTCTATATTCAGATTCTTAAATGTATTTAATAATTATAAAAAAAAAAAAAATGACAGAGCCAAAGAATAAGCTTCACATTCGTCCTTAGAAAGAAAAAAGAAGTAAACAGCGACAACAGTTCACAACAAAACACACAGGGGACGCATGGTGCGAAAATAAATAACGGGAGGATAGTAAAATGATAAATACATAATAAATAAGATTTCTACACTACGATTGCCGGTGCGGACTTCAGAACTCACGGACATATATTTTTGTTTTTAAAACAGCTGCATTATTTATTTTTTTTTAAACATTGCATAAAGTCATTAACACTGTCAAAAAAAATTGTACTGTGCAAAATGCTGGCTACCTGCGCGCGTTCACGAAGCGGCTGGCTGGTTGCGCGCATATGGCGAGTTCCGGGAGGCCATGCGCTTTATTTCTTCACTTTCTTCATCATCATCATCGTCGTAATTTCGGATAAACAGTGAATAAATGAAGTTATAGAAACGTGCCGGTGCTGAAGGACAGCGCGTCAGTCAGCCTAAGGAAAAAAAAAAAAAGATTATTTGACATTTATTTTAATGCATCTTAATGGGAAACTTGTATGAGCAGATTTAGTTTGAGCCTCAAATAGATAGATAGATTAATAGATAATGCATTCATCCCGAAGGAAATGCCAGATATCCAGTAGCAATACAGGTTGTAAATGTGACTACACACTGTACGTCTTACATATAGTCAGTAATAAACACAGAGCTCACCAGTAGTTACTAGTGCAACCATAAGAACAAAAGAAAACCCTACAAGATATATAAAAAGCATATAAATCACAAGTTTAAAAAAAAAAAAAAAAAACTTATACCTTGATGTGCAATTTTATGTTTGGCAAAGTGACAACAGTGCAAATAGTATTAATGCACTCCTCTGTAGGCAAAGTCATCCAGTGATTGTTCCTAGGTCTGCACATCATCTACTTGTTTCTGCTTGTAATACCATCAGTCACAATGTGTTTGTTGTCTAGGAGTGAGGAGTTATATATTGTAATCGCATCTGATTGGATTTCAAAAGCTTGTTTGTTCGTGGAATTTAACATATGTCCAGTTTGATAGAAAGCCCCCTCAGTGATAAGAAAAGGAATGAACATTTGAACTTTTTGAATTTGTGTGGACATATAGCTGGTAAGAAAATATTGTTTGGTTCCTGGTAAAGGTTATGTTTAAGCTTAGACTATTATTATTATGATTATTATGATTATTATGATTATTAATACTACTACTACTACTACTACTACTACTACTACTACTACTACTACTACTACTACTAATAATAATAATAATAATAATAATAAATACAGCTAAATAATGCTTTCAAACAAAGGAAAACCCTCACCTAATCAGAAAGACAAAAATGTGTGTGAGTGTGTGTGCATGCACCTGTATCCCCAAAGGTCTCACCTGCCTCACCTCTTCATCACAGGTCTGAAAGCGGTTGTCTTGGCGTCCTGCAGCATTAGACACATGTCACTGTGCTCAGAGGACTCTCTCTCTGACTTCCCTCCACTGCAGAATCCTACAAAACACCAAAGGACACATCCGCAGTCTGTACGATGCAAGTTGTACACTGGGCAAATAGCCAATTCATAATGAATTTTGCTGAAGAAATTTATCATTTTAATAGATTTTTTATTTCAAGCCTTTATCCATAATAGTGCTGTTCTTACAAGATGTTCTGTCAGGATATGATAAAAATATATTTGCCACACTCTGGCAAAAATAGTACTAAACTCAACTTTCACTTGTCACAGGAATGCTCTACTCAAGAGTACTGTCCATCTTTTTACCTTTAATAATCTTTGTACAAGTAAAAACTCTTGATGTACTGTAATCTCATTATAATTACTTCTTAGAGGTACACTTTAAAGGATCATTACATTCACCTTCTCAAAATTAAAATATGATTATTTAACGTGATAATTAAAAAAAAGATTAAAAAAAAAAAAAAAAACACTGGTTACTGGATTTGAAGATTTTCAATAAATTTAACTAATCTCTTTAAGAAAAAAAGTGCTCCAATATTCTCTACCTTCCATAGTGGCATAATGGTACGAGTCTGTCACAGCTTGGTATGAGGAGCAGTGGAGTTGTAGGCCTCTGTAATTTGCTGCACTGTACACCTTATTGAGCCCTTGTGATCCTTCTTCAAACAAGCTTTCAGAGTTCCCCAAATTTATGGGGTCTTGGAGACCCTTGGAACCAAGACATTGCCCACCGCTCTCCACCATTGGCACCCGAGCAGTTTGTAGCTGGCATCCAGTTTGTAATTCCTGTCTCTGCTGGGTCATTCCAGTAGCAGCGGTTCTAGCCAGGGACCAAATCCTTGGTTTCTGATCCAGTACTTGGAAATTAGGCAGGGAGATTGAACCAATGGAGGCAGGATGTAAAGCTGGAAGCTGTTGTCGCTGTTGTTTGGAGCCTGAAGTGTCCAAGTCAGGAACAAGTGCCATAACACCTTTCACTTTGCAGGGGAATGCTGGAAAGCTGGAGGGGGAAGGAAGGTCAGAACTGCAGTCTCTCTTTGGAGGGCTGGAGATGGGCAGAGAGGGCAGAGAGAGTGATGCCATATCTTGGCTAGGTTTCTCGCAGTCACTGTCCAACTTGTCACATTCCTCATCCTCATCTTCTATGATGTCAAGGTCACTTAGACGGAGGTCTCGGTCCTCCTTGCAGTCTTTAGAGTCTGGACAAGAATGAAGTAATGCAATGACTGGTTCTCAGAGAAGTAAAGCATATATTTTTGTTTCTTTATGGTCAACTATTTGGTTTATAAAAATAAATAAAAAGCAGATACCTTTGGTGAGCGATTCCTGGTCTGTTTTATCCAGGATCTCTTTCTTGTCATCTACAGCCTTATTCTTAGGTGACCAGGTCATCTTGTTCTCTTTCTTCAGTCTCCTCCGGGCATTGGCAAACCAGGTGGACACCTGGGTAAGGGTCATCTTTGTGATGATGGCCAGCATGATTTTCTCGCCCTTGGTTGGATATGGGTTCTTACGGTGCTCGTAAAGCCATGTTTTGAGAGTACTTGTCGTCTCGCGTGTAGCATTCTTCCTTCTGGCTGAGCTGTTAAAATCGACGGTGCCATACCTGAGAAAGTTTGGCTTATTAACTATGAATGAAAATGCACATTTTTGCATAATAACAAAGAAAATCTCGAAGAATAGAAAATCTCTGCAATCAACATTTTCTTACCTATCATACTGATACTGGCCCAGTGAGTGGTCATATGAATAGTATGCATTGGGCTGGCTTATTCCACTGTGAAGGCTTCCTGTGCTTTCTTTAATATCGTATTGAGGGTTCTGCAATAGAGAACATTATTATTATACAGATAATAACAAAGTCTACTCTTTTATATGTTCCAAAAGAAAAGAAAATCAAAACTTTATGGTTCCTAGACTGTGGTGTCCTACCATCAAGGAAACATGATTTGTGTACATATTAATTAACCTGAAAATCTTGACAAATTATAGATTTTTTTTTATTAATATAAAATCACTACACCAAACATTATACCTTTGCTACATAAAGGACACAAACTAAACAAACAAAACACCACAAAAACAATATAAATACAGTTACATACATATTAAAGACATGTTATTATTTCTAGTATACCCTGAATTTGAAAAAAAAAAAAAAAAAAAAAAAGAGAAGAATAAAAAAATATATTCTACACACACTCATAAAAAGGTATTTTGGGATGCCTCAAATGATCAGAGTGTGTGCTCCCTATTTAGTATGCGTAAACCTGTTCATTTGGGTTCTTGGGGATATTTGGTGGATATTAAATAAAACCAATGGTGATTTATTAACTCTTATGCTGTTTGGATGTCGGGCTGGACCACAATGATTTAGTTAGCTCAAAAACACATTAAGCTGTTTATTCATTGTGAGAGGAGAGATAGCCACTCAGATGCCAAAAAGTTTTAAAACAGAAAATAAATAAATAAATACTTGTAAATATGTATACCGAGCTATACATCTCTTGTGAACCATGTCTCTTAAATTAATAATTTAATTAATTAATAGTTACAATCTAGTCAATAACCTATACAGTGACCTGTTTTTTTTTTTTTTATCAGTTGTGCTTTTTCCTTTTGCACAATTATCCCTTACATGTTACTACTTCAGTGTGCTTGATGTCCTTAACACCGAACAGTGATCGATCGTGCACGGACAGGATTAATCGATCGGGGAGCCAGGTCTCCATGTTTTTGCACTGCGCTCTGTTCGTACCAGTGTGGAGTAGATGGCAGAGGAATCCGCTCCGTACTGGAAGTAGTTGGCGTACGCGTGTGCCGGCGCGTACGGAGAGCCGTAGACACCCAGAGCCGCACTCAGTTCTGCGCGCGCTCCCGACACCAGCCGCTTCTCACAGGCGGGCGGGCAGCAGAAGGAGGCGGCGGCGGCGGCAGCCTGGGGAGCGCTCGAGCCGTCCGGTACCGACCTGGAAATCGAATCGCAGCAAGTCGTACTGGGCTTTGACGACACGAAAAACTGCATGAAGAAAATCACGGAAGGAGACGTTATTTAGTTTTTTTTTTTTTTTTTTTAAATGCGTCATAAGACACTTGCATCATCTACATTTTAGGTTAATTGTAAAATCATCATTATTATTATTATTATTATTATTATTATTATTATTATTATTTTATTAAAAAAAAAGGTAAGACATCTTGTATATTTTTTAAATAGTAAATTGTATTTTCTTTTCTTATATATTGCATGTGGATATTCTAATGATGTTCTTAGATACAAGTCGGGAAATAAATATTACGCTTAAAAGTTGATGCAACTCGTGTTTTCAGAGACTACTTTGTAAATGCTTTGTATTTTCACCCACTAGAAAGTATATAAGTGCATAAAGACCGATTGAAGTTTATAGTCCTGAGGTTGCACATGGTTAAAAGTTGAGGAGGCTCCATCAAATTTAATGCACACTATAGAGTAAAGGGAGGAGCCGAGTCTCTAGTCTGTAATTACACCTTAAAGGTAATGTACACAGGGTTTTGTCACCCCACAACAACACGCAAGTTCATTCATAATTCAAATTAAGCAATGTTTCTAATATTACGCATGGGCTATAACGCGACAGATGTTGCGGACAACAACTTATTACAACTACAGTGAATGACCTATATTGTATTTTTAAGGTGAGCTATATAATACGAAGATATTGCATGGTTGAATTTATTTAGAAAATTAAGTAAAAAAAAAAAAAAAGCACTCGTTTTTGCTTACCTGAGAAGTTGCATTGTAAGGATATCCAAATTGAGAGAAAGACATAGCTGCGTCTTTGGTTACCATCAGCAATAATCTTCTCCTGTGATCGATTGGAGGCAAATCTGGATCAAATCCACCGTCTTGCGCGCATTTCCACACTCGGCCTTTCTCTCAATAATAGATAGCTGTACTTAAGAAGATGTGCGTCTGTTTACGCCTGCCCCTTAGTTTTATATGTTTGTATAATCCCCCAAAGGGAGCAAAAGAGTAAATCCTAATCAAGTGCAAAATAAATAAATAAATAAATAAATAAATGTTGTTTCTAGTGCAGAAGAAAGCTTAAAGGATAACGTAACACTTGCAAGATATGGACTTCTGCTTGTGCCATTATTTTGTGCCTCTATAGTTCTTTAGCATTCATCCATGCAGGGTACCGGCGTGACGTCACGGTAATCCCGGGACGCTCGGATAGAATAATGTGTTTGCCAATCACATACAGTGCGATTTTCCTGAGATGTGTTTTGCACACCCCCCGTCCTAACTGGTGTTTTTTTTTTGGCATTAGACCATTTAAAATCTTTAAGTGAAGCTATAAAGAAACGATTCTGTTAGTGTGGCTAAAGTCAGTTTGGCTGAGAAAAAAACGCTAATAAAGTTTTAAAAAATCTCTTAACGGGCATCTTGCGTGAATTACATCTGATCATATGTGATTATTATACGAATAAACAACAAAATGTATTTTACAACACTACATAATTTTTTTTAAATATATATTTCTATATGCACCACATGAATCCTGATTATAATTACTCTTAATATTGTTTTCCTTATCTATTTATATAGATATCTTATCTATAACATAACATATTTCATATTGCATTTTAATATGTATGACTTCGTGTTACCACCATTCATTCATTCTTCCATAAATACTTTTTGCGTCCAGCTGATAATGGCAGACAAACAACCCCCAGGTCGCTCTTTATTAAATGACTGAGCGCTCCCATTGGGCATGCGCGGAAAAAACAGAAGAAAAAAAAAGCCTCTGTCAGGTCAATACAGGAGTGATTGATGTGGAGCTCGGGACCTCCGCGACCATTACACACTTGTGCGTAATCGCGTCAATTAACAGATAGATGGAAATGGTCTTGTTTAACCAGCTGAGCAATGGCATCAAAATTCACACTTATGGGGAATTCCTAGAGCGAAAAGGAGTGAGGTGTATGTTTGTGTGTGTGTGTGTGTGTGTGTGTGTGTGTGTGTGTGTGTGTGTGTGTGTGTGTGGGTGGTTGGGGAGTTAATCTATATATTTATGTCTAGATATAGAATGTCAAACGTATTCCACGTTGCGTACTTGAAAAATCATGTAACCCATGCTTAGAATATAATCTTGGGGAAACTTTTATTTAATCTCCTGGAGATAATGCAATTAGAACGTCCTGGATACATCCTCATTTCATTACAGTGGCATTGTGGAGTTTGGTGATATCGCCTTGGATAATCATTTCCCGTTTTCTCCCAGTGGAATAACGCATCACGCAACGAAACACAGCGACGTTAATGCTCCCTTCATCCAACTCCACGCCTTATCCTGATTCCCCTCGCGGTCTTTCTGAGAAGAATACAATATTTCACTACTCCTGCTGTACAAGGGCCGAACGCTCTTTGGCCGCAGATCCCACTGCGATTACACGCGTTCTCTTCGAGTGGCGCCAAAGAGCCGCGAGTCAAGCGCGCACCCGTGTCGAGGAGATAACGCCACAAAGAAAAACACGAGTATGACCTACAATGACTGGCCCGTGGCCCATGAATACTTTATAGTGCCATGGTCCACCTGGAGACAACGCAATCATGACACTGACCTGGGTTGAGTATTGGGGAGAAACTTTTAAGTGTCCAAGCGTCCTGAATTGTGTTACGAGCGAGTGACTCGTTAAAATAATATCATAATAAGGTCGCAATCACACAAGAAAGTAAGACTCCTCCATAGATTACATTTGGATATGGAGAATTTAAGCCAGGTCAGCTTTATTGTCATACGTTTTCAGAACTCTTTTGTAACATATGCTGTATCATTAAAATCTAACCAAATATTACTGAATTACTTTTATGCCTTATATTTGTACTTTTTCATGCTAATTTTACGAAATTTTGACTCTGAACCTTTAAAGTACGTGTTGTTAATTAAATAAATGTTGATAAAGTTGTTAATCATAAAAGTCATACATTTTTTTCTTACTTAGTTCTGTTTTCATTAATTTAGCACTATAAATAATAATACATTTGCTAGCAATTTTTATTTATTTATTTATATTGCCCATATATTCCCCACAACAGGGTTATTAACCAGCAAGCCAAATTATGCATTTGAGTTAGCAGAAAATGTTCATAAACATACTGTACATAAATGAACATCAATTTTGTATTTGATGGTTTAATGATATTATGATTTAAAATTTAGTTAAATCCTAAAAAAGAAAGATGCCAGACCAACAATATTATTTAGCACAAAGATTTGCAACAATTACTTTAATTTTATAACCTGCATGATTTTTAAGAAGGGAGTGACATCTTTGGTTGAGTATGGAACAAAATATTTTCTTAATAAAACAAAAAGGTTATTTTGGAAACTTGTATATCCAAAGTAATATATTTAATAACATGTACTTGTTAAATTGATTTGGTTAACTAGTGTACTATCACAACTCGAATCTTGACTCCTAGTGTTTCTTCTTCTCAAGACATACCACGATCTAGTCTATGATTACGGTAGCCGACATAAAATCATGACATAATGCAGTTGTTCTTAAACAACAGCTATGAAAACCCGCTGATCACAGCACCCATACATCTAGGCCTATTGTAGCTATTTATTTGCCTCCCAAGAACATGAGACACACCTGAGGCGGAGGAGAGTGGTGCAGAGGAAGGTCAGACTCTCTCATGCACTTTCAGAATAGCTTACAGGATCCTGAGCCTCTCACAAGGGCGTGCATGATAGCCCAAGTGCATATGGACCCACTAATGCATTATGTATAAGCAGCAGTTCGAAGTGGGGAGGGTGAAATTCAAAGCAGCTTTAATTGAAGAGGCAGGGTGCACTGACCAGCTCCTTCATTCGCCCATATCATTTTTCACACTCACTAGATCCAAGGAGCCAGTCGGTCTAAACTCCGAGACGTCAACGTGTCCCTTGTCCTCTAACAGCTATCGGGGCTGCAGTGTGAATTTTTGGTTTGGCATTACTGAACTTGCAGTTAAGATTGAAATCAGATACTGATTGCCTACTGGTAGTGCTTGAAAGTGAACAATTTTAATACATGTTTTTTGTACCAAATTGTGCCCAGCATAAAATGAAATTAAGATATTCTAACATGGATGGATTAAATAGATTTATACTGTACCATAGTGCAGTTGAAAAACCATATGTGATTAATTGGAAGGAGTTTATTCATTTCCTTGTTAGTGTAATAATAATAATAATAATAGTAATAATAATAATAATATAAACATTGATATTACCAGTTACTTTCCCTTATTGTCTTCCTAAAATATAATCTTAAATATAATAATATAACAGCTACCATCCAACATTTACCTATCAAACGAGTGCTCCCAGCCAGGGCCAACACGTGCTTCTGCCAAGAAATCTGCAGCTGCTGACTGCATCTTTTGATGCCCAGGGTGAACACATACACGCGATTGGCTAGTGTCAATGTGACTGACAGGAGAGAGGGAGTTTTCCATCCTGCTCACCCAGAAATCATAGCCAGTTTTTCTTTCTTAGACTCTTAGTCATGAATGGTTGTGTTATTGTTGATAACAATACTGTAGAAATTATTAAAATGGCGAAGGTGTATGCAAGGTATTTAACATTTATATAAATAGTCTCCAGTATCAGGACTTTGTTACAGTGGAAAGGCTCACAAATCACAAAAACAAAGAGATTTTTACTTGCATGTTTCTCAGTAACATGACGAGCTGCAAGTTTTTAATCTCTGACTTTTAGAAAGGAAACAAACAGAACCCGACACCAACTGTGACCTTGGCCCTGTTTTGATCTAATATAAAATCTAATCGGTTCATCTGCTTGTTACAGCGTTAATTCCATCTAAATCCTAGAAACATGCAACTACTTGTTCTTGAGCGATCACACTAATGAGAAGCTTGGATCAACACACAGATATGAAACAGTTGTTTTATGTCAACAGTCAGATCGACAAGTAGACATATGCCGACAGCCTTAAAGCATTTTAGATTTTGTTTTGCTTTCATAACACAAATGATAACAGGAGCGAACCCGTTATGAGACCATTTTTCAATCCTCAATAGGACGTAGATAAAAGACATCAAAACATGGTGTTATTGGAAATTAGTTACTTCACACAGCACAATCAAATCACACCGCCGCACTGTTTAGTATTTTCCTAAAAGAGCATGTTTTATTACTTAATTAGATCACTTTATAATAGTTATAATTTCACATTCGAGAAAATGAAGTCAAGACATGTTTTACTTTTCTTTTTTAAAGCCTGTTTTGTAAAAGCACTTTGCTAGTTAAACCCTAGTGTATAGTTAACACAAAATGTTGCGAGTTCACAATAACACAATTTCGGTCTTGGGTTATTAGAGTGTGTGCTCACTAGCTCATCTGTTAGCCTTGCATATGGATTATTAGGATTCAGAAAGGTTAAACCAACAGCTGGCTTTGACTTCACATTTAATACATTTCTCATGCTGCTTTAATGAATTTCACAAAGCTTTTATAGCTTATTTTCTTTATTAAATAATAATAAAAGTAAAGAACGATTGGGGGTGGGGGGGTGGGGGTATTCAGAAATGTGGAAGACGGATCTCATTAGGTAAAGCTGATATAGACGATATTGATATATTCCTATGAATCCTTGACACACAAGGTCCTGAATTATTGTACACACAATCCCACACACCCTTATGTGCCTTCATCTCTGGCCAGGTATTAATACTGCTAAGTTATTTAAAAATGGAAAGGAAAGTAATAAATATTCCAATAAGCAGTGCTCAAATGATAATGAATGTGGTCATAGGAGTGCCCAGTAAAGCCCAAAATCAACTTTGTCTGAGCTGCAGATTTAATTGACCATAGACAGACTTTAGCAGTATTATTAAAACAATCACAATGAAAATGTTATCACTATAGCTTTTTTTTCCCTTTTTTTATTTTCTAATAAAGCCTCTGGAGGATAGTAATGAGTTAGGGTTTATTCACTGACATTTTTAATAATAGGTGTTCATTAAATGCTTGTGTGGTTTATGAGCTGGACAGACGCACAGTATGCTGAGCAGGACAATTTTCAAACCTTTTGAAATATTGAAAATTAATTTTTATTAAGCAACGAATAAAGCAGAATGGGCCATGCTGTTATTGGAAATGAATCCGTGGAGTTACTGCCTGATGGCTGGCATGTTACACTTCCCTTATACCATAACAATTCGTCAAGTCAAACTATTTATTTATTTTAAAATGTTAGTTTCTGCGTTATAACAGCTATAATCTGTTGTTCACTTACCGCTCACTCACTCATCGTCTACATTGCTTTATCCTGTGTCCAGGGTCGCCACACACACACACACACACACACACACACACACACACACACACACACACACACACACACTATGGGCAATTTGGGAACGGCAATTAGCCTAATCTGCAGGTCTTTGGACTGTGGGATGAAACCGAGTACTCAGAGGAAACCTGCTCACTTACCAGTTTCTTTTATTTCACTCACTCACTCACTCACTCACTCACTCACTCACTCACTATACCACTTTATCCTGTGTACAGGGTCACGGGGGGCCTGGAGCCTATCCTAGGAGACTTATGGCAATGACAATATGGCACACACTAGGGCACACATATACATCACACTCATTCACACACTACAGGCAATTTGGGAACTCCAATTAGCCTAATCTGCATGTCTTTGGACTGTGGGAGAAAATCAGAGTACTCAGAGGAAACCCACCAAGCACGCGGAGAACGTACAAACACAATGAGCATAGAGGCGGGAATCGAACCTGGCTGGGAATCAAACCAGGAGGTGCAAAGCAACAGTTCTAATCACTAAGCCACTATGCCGCCCTCTTTGTTTTTGTTTTAAAAAATTTCATAAAAAATGCGCTGACAATAGAGAGTATGGGTTTCATCCAGGTTTCATGGTTTCCTCCATCCTCAAAACATTAGTGTGCGAGGAAAAATCTTGACTGGTGAATGAATGAAGATGAATGAAAAACTAAAGAAGCCACGTGATTTATGTTTAGGGTTAGGAGCTCACTGTAGTAGAGCAATATGCAGTGACACTAATACAGACGTCAGCAGAAGTGTGTGGTGTGAGCATGTGTGTGTGTGTGTGTGTATACAGACTTCAATAGCTGGCAGATGCCACTACAGACTGCTGTAAAACTATCATCAGTGCTGCTATCTGAGATTTGTAACTTGTCACACATTGATAGCCTGGCATCCACGTACATGGGCATGTCTATGAGCATGGGAAAAAAAACAACAACAACAACAAAAAAAAAACAGGTTGGTGTATGTTGTATGATGCCTGCGGCTAATTTTGTGTACTCTGCCATATGTACATTTGTTTAGCATGCTTCTTGTTTATATGTTCTCATGGATGCATATTCTAACACGTGTGCATACAAAAGCACATGTTTCATCATTCGGAAAAAGGCCTTGGGACATGTGCGTCTTCGAGGAAGATAAACCAGTGTAACTGAACTGTTTACTTCGTTCAGTGTTGTATTACTTCCACACTAATTATGATCATATTGCACCATGGTTTACATCAATAGTGGCATTGTACATGATTCAAATTGTAATAAGTTTAGTGGATTTGCTTATTCTGGATATTTTTCCTAATTTTATAAGTACTCTTCATTCTTCGCTTCATAGTGTTCTCTTTTTCTTCAGCCCGTAGTCTCTCTCCCTCTCTCTCTCTCTCTCTCTCTCTCTCCGTTTCTCTTTGTCCCCTGGGAGAAGTCCCATCTGCAGCTGGTTGATGGTGGTTAAGTGAAAAGTGCTGCCAATACAAATAGCAGCGCTTGATGTTTGTTTGCATGAACTGTTTTGAGAGGTAGCACCAGTTTTTCCTTCTTGCTCACTCTTTTTTTTTTTTTTAAGGCGAAGTTGGTATGAGGTTGAGGAGCCATGACTAAGCTAGAGAACATAATGCTTACCAAAGCATTGATGTTTAATTCTATTTGTTTTCTTACCATCTCTGTTTTTTTTTTTTTTTCCCAAAAAAAAGTTTATTTATTTATTCAGTTATTTAATTTTTTGGTTTCGGTTCATTCCAGGGTTCCAGCAGTTCTTCTCTGCGGCAGTCTGGCTTCTGTGGTTAAGTTACATAGGGACACAAGGCTAAGTCTCATTTTTCTGTGAGCATTAAAGAAACACAGGCCGTAGTAATGTCAAATTTACTTTTCCACTTGTATTCACTTCAAAGCCTCGCTCTGGGTACCACGCAGCATTAGTAAAGAGAAGTTGTCCTAATTGAGAAGCAAGGTTTTGCCTTTCCCTTTTGATTCTGCTTGTCGACTGTGGCGACTCCAGAGGAGGAGGAAAAACGACAAGGCATGTAGGGGCGGGAGAGTTCGAGCTTGGGTTACATGTGCAAAAAAAAAAAAAAAACGCCAACGAACACTCATTTTTGCTCCATTATCGCAGGCACGTTTATGCTTCGGGTTCTCATCCCAGGGATTTGGGCCAAAGCGAAAGTGACCAATTGGTAGTCATCATCACTTATCTGCGGTTATTCTGCTGGTTTAGCAAAATTGACTTGACTGCTTTCATCTTCAGGTAAGTGCGCTGTGCTGGAGGTAACTAAGAACAGACAGGCCTGCACTGTGGAAGCCTGCCCGCATACCCTGCTGTCTAGCCATGCCTCAGCGGGATAAAGCGGCATTTCCACTGGTGACAGTTCAATTGCAAGGGCCTCTGGACCTCATTTGCGGCCCAAGCTTTTCCCCTCCACGGTCGGCCTCCAAACGCAAGCCAGATGCCTCTAAAAATATTTCCTCCACACGTTTTGGTTTTGATCTGCCATTCCGTGGCTGTGTGGCATCACGCCGCGGGGCTTAAAGACGTTTTATATCCATGTTTTCAGATGGAAAAAACAACAGTCCTTTGCTGATGTGTCTGGGATTTACCTACTTTATCTTGACAGGATCATCTTCAAGCACTAAAAACACACACTTCCCTCCCGGACACATATGTTACATGAGTTAATATGAGTTTACCACACCTTGCTTCTCAAAGTTACCGAGAAAGATAGCGAGACATAAAACGGTATGAAGTTTATTGCCAAAGCATTATATTGACACATTCAAAGGATCCTCCTAGATCTCACATGTCCCATCCAGCCTAAAGCAAAAAGTTCAACGGCTTTTGTTAGAAAATGATCAAAGCAGAAGCTCTGTGAAAAGAGAGAGAGAGAGAGAGAGAGAGAGAGAGAGAGAGAGAGAGAGAAAAGAAAAAGACAATGCCGTTTAATTCCAAACAGAGATTTGGCTTTGTTACACTATTGTGTAAGACACCAGGAATGTCACCCTGCGCTCTAAAATCGATGTCATGCATTTTTTGGAGTTAGCACACCACGGTTACAGGAGAACGCCATTCAAAAGACAACCATTTCATCTCTTTTTCTCCCTCTAAACGCCTTGAGTTATGTAGCATACAATGAGTCCTGAGCGAGGTTATTTCCCTTATACAAGAAACTCTGTTTATCTGCAGCAGCTGTTGTATATCTGCCAACATCAAACAGTGTTGTTAACTGTACAGAAGGTGAAATGAATATACCTTTGATTGGCAGATTGGCTGGTTATTGTAAAGTGGACCCGGACATCACTTTTACGCAGCTTTTGACCTTGGCTCTGATGGGCATACGTCATCCGATTTCAAACGCAGCAACAGCTTGCTGGGGTTAGTGCTAATTTTTGATTTGCAGACTGTCAAACTTACTTTGGAGATCAAGGAGCTTGGATCAGATCTCAAGGGTTTCCCTTTATTGATTTAGATGCGGCTCTTCTAACAAAAGACGAGCTCCAGTAGTGGGTTACGTCCTTGAAATGCAATACACAACTTTTAAGATATTTGTTCCCCTTGCTGGTCAGTCTGATATACGGTTTTCAAGATCTCCAGCACACTGGATTCTGTTAGGCGCATGTCGGTGCATGGTTTCGCTTTATTTTCTAAAAAAAAAAAAAAAAAAGGAGTGAATGAAGTCCCTTCAGCAGGTTTATTATTATTTACTTTAAACATGATAAAATAAGCCCATGGAGATACAGTCAGAAATGGTTGTTAAACTGTGTTATGGCGTGCGCAAGCCTTTAAATTTAAAGTGCCAGTTATTGCAGTGCGACCATAAGGTGCTGAAAGTAAATATAGCACGAGCTTAACCAAACACAAACTTAAATTTAGCCTAAAAATACAAAATGCACACTGCAGACATGTATTACAGCCTCATAAATCTTAGTCAGTAGGGAGAAACAGTAGCCTCTAGTGGTACCATGTTTTAATAATGAGACAGCACTAAAAAGCACGTTCCATTTAGTAATCATTTTAGTGCAACACTGAAGCGCTTTAATTACCAAATTTATGATACCACATTTTTGCCCATGAATTATTTATTTACAATAGGAATTTCTGTTTTCTGCATTTCTCTGCATCTTATTTTTATTCACATCCTTATTATGTACAATATAGCTTTTTATTGAAATAATATATCAGTACACAGTTGCAGATTCTCCTTAGGTTGAGGGTTAAGCAGGTTGGGTGCATCTGGTTTGAAGCAAGGGTTTTAAGATCATTAATAAAATAAATCAAATCAGGATGATGTGATACGTAACGTATGAAGAGTGACTTCTAGCACATGGAATATCATTTTCCTTTAACAGAATGGCCTGAACCAAAACCTGGTGTTTAATAAAAGTTTTATATAACACATTTTATATGACATTCATTCCAATTTTATTCGATTATTTATTAGATATTGACATATCATATATTGTTGTGAAACCTCAGTAAAACAAGTAAGCTCCTGGTATTATTCCAATTACAAGCCAGCTATAAATTGTCATTCAAAACACCTTGCTCATTCTTTAAGTTAAGTTATGTGGGAGTCCCTGTGGAAGTCGTTACTAAAAAAAAATGATACGTTGAGTTTTAGAACACAATGAGTGCTTTAAGGTAAACCTTTTGACTTGCACTACTGTCAGTGCTGCTTAAACTGACACATCTCCTGACCAATCAGGATAAAGCATTCAACAGAACTGTGTATTATTACGGATTACATTCAATAAACTCATCTTAGTGTCAGAGAATGAAATTTGTGTTCGAGGGTCCTTTGGATAATCCATCAATCTTAATGGTTCAGCATACCAAGACATCTTGGACAATGCTATACTTCCAACCTTGTGGCAACAGTTTAGAAAAAGCTTTTATTTTATTCCAACATGACTGTGTATCAATGCACAAAGCAAGGACTATAAAGACATGGCTTGATTTGATGAGTTTGGTGTGGAAGATACTCGACTGGCCCGCATAGAGCTCTGACCTCAACCCCATCGAGCACCCTTTGGGATGAACTGGAATGGAGATTGAGAGCCAGGCGTTTTCGTTCAACATTAGTCAGTACCTGACCTCAAAAATGCTCTACAGAATGAATGGGCACGAATTCCTACAGAAACACTCCAAAATCTTGTGGACAGCTTTCCAAGAAGAGTGTAAGCACTTATAGCTGCAAAAGGGGGACCAACAGCATATTGACCTAATCCAATATGTATTTACATCCAATGTCATTGCCGGTTTGGTCAAATACTTCTGTCCATGGAGTATATTTTTGTCACTGAATTCTGAAATTATAGTATCGTTAGTAAAAGTCTCATCATCACACTGTGTTCGAAGATGCCTGTAAATGTCAACTGGTTTTATACATTAATTCACAAGAAATTTCATCACAAGTCCCAGTTTGATTTGGCTCATTATACAGGGTGATGGTGTTATTATTGTTTATATAAATAAATAAATAAACAAATAAACAAGCTAAAATTATACATCTTTAAATGTTAAATATAAACGTATAATATATATATTATAATACATTTAAAATATAAAATTTTTATTCCCCAAGAAAAATATTCAGTTTGTCTTTTTTTTTTTTTTCTGTTCTTATATGGCAATATGTGATTAAAAAAGAGAGCAAGAAAGACCTAAAGAACAAGCAAGAGAGAGCGAGACGGATCTCGTTTAGCAGATGGAAAGGTTGGAAAGGTAACCCCATAATTTGCCGAGGTTCATGTCATTCTTCGCATGATTGGTGCTTTTTCTGTGTGTTCTCTCCCACCACATGGTCATTTTTCAAATGCCTTTCTGACAAGCTCTGCTCACTGCCATGTCAGATCTATCTGAAAGAGTGTAGCTCTCAACTCCAAACATGGTTTTAACTTATTGTGTTGTTACATCTATCCATTTCTCAGAGTGACACTTTTATTACTTTACACTCAGTAATCTTGGTCGTCACATTCAAGGTTTATGTAAGAGGGATCAAACACAACTGTTTTCTAAAAACATAGAAAACTCAAACCAGGAGAACGCATCAGAGCAGGGTGAACCAGATGAGTAAACAGAGAATACTTCTCTCTCTCTAGCCCATCCTGTCCTTCGTTCACTTCATCACTCACTATAACACAACATGTAGTTATAAGTAGAGAATCACATGCACAAACTGATTCTTTCAGCAGCTCAAACACCTTTGCGCATTTAAAAATAATCCTTCCCACACATTGGAGCATCTAAAAATTGCCTAATATGCAACCAGGAGCAATGTCTCCTATAAGCTGTGGCTCAGGATTTAACGCTCCACCAATGTCTCACAGCCCTAATACTGTAGGAGGTGATGCCTCATGAGGGCCTTACATGCTCAAGACATGGACATCCAATGGTCAAATTTCAATCCATTTTGATTCCACCTTGGGCATGGGGGAAACCAGGGTGGGGAGATGAGCTCTCATCACCAACCAAAGCAGATGATTTTCTTGGAGTGATGGGTGAATTTGCTCAACCAGGCAAGTGTAGTTGAAAGTGAAAAGTGGATGGCTGTCCCCTTTACCCCTTCCTCTAAAATCTGTGCTACTGTATAATGTTATATAAAGTTTACTGCCGGGAGTGTGTGCAACGATGCTTGCAACTTCAGACACTACATCAAACAGTTTCCTAACTTCCCAGATCGCCAAATGCTGAAATGCATCTTTTTTCCTAATTTTCTTTTATATTTCCATTCTATCTAGGAGTGCTTTTGAATCTCAGCAGCCCAGTCAACTGCCATGATAGCCTTAGGACTGCAATTGCCACAAACAATTTGGCACTCAAACCTCAATCATGGACAACCTCTACAAAAATTACTTCATAATAAAACTGTAATGAATTTAATGGTTGCACAAATGAACTTTGACTTTACGGCCCACAGTTATCCTGTAGAAGGAAATCATGTAATCACACCATCCAATGTCAACCAAATCGGAATGGGTGCCCCTTTTTATTTTAGGTCTCCTCCTCACATTAAGTAATGATTTTTTTCCTTGTGTCCTACCTTGTTGTGATTTCCATTGTTAAATCTACTATTCAAATAAAACAAAATTAAATGGAAGGAACAAAACCTGTGACCAGGATACATAATACAGACAACTGCTTATACATTCAAATGTAAGAAAACCTGTAAGTCATGTGAAAAGATATGAAAATGGGACACACCTATTAGTAATAAGGGGTAAAAAAAAAAAAAAGAAAAAGAAAAAATAAAGAAATAACTGAAGGGTGAATGGGGCTCGTCACATCACACATAGCAGACTTTGAGTCCTGTATCTGGAAATGTGTGTGGTGTTAGAGTGTTGGAGCTGAAGGGGAAGGTCAGATAGCTCTGAGTGCCGATAACCCCTCACTACAGCAAGCAAGCACCACTGACATTAAACAGATGGCCTCTGTGACCCTCTGTCCTTGGGAACAGGACATAGTTACACAGGAAGGAATAGGTTCTTTTTTGTCTAGTGTAGTCACATGGCTGATAAGAATGGAAATTATATGTAAAGGAACACTTGGAGGAATCACTGACATCATCAGCGTGGATTACATGGAGAGTAGGAGTTCAGTACTGACTTTGTCCTCTTGGCTAGTTTGGACACCAGTGCAAGAGAAAGACTATGAATATAATAAAATAAACTTAGTGATAGATAGATAGATAGATGTGACATAAATTCTTCAATGTACTTGCATCATTGATTTGTTTTCTAACACAGCAGCACAGACAGTAGTTTTAGCTGCAAGTCACATGTTTATTTTTAGTTTGGTGTAATTTTTCATTACACCTAATGAATTATAGGGAAAGGTATGATGGACATGACATTATACAAGCCTAACTAGACAACGAGTCTCAGAACTTTTTCACCATACAAAAGTCTTTAGACCAGAGGATTTTGTCAACTTATCAAAACTTATCATCAACTTATCATCTTATCAACTTTAAAATAGTAAGGAATAATTCTGTTAAATTAATTTTTATAATTTGGTGTTTGCAAACATTCAACAATATTACATTATATAAGTATAATAAAATACATTTAATAATGTTTATGTTTAAAAACAAAACGAAATACATGGCAAATCTCTATGGCGTGCATGAGGATCAATGTGTGATGTTCCTGATGGACGCAGGTAATAATAATTATAATTAACATATAATAACATAACATGTACATTGTCCAGTTAAATCAACCTGTTCACCTATATGATGCTGATGAAATGAGGAAAATATTGAGGTCTACCCATGCGCACACACTTTAAACATTTGTTCAAAGTGGGCAGCATGAATAGTGTACCTTGCCTCATTAAGATGCCATGTGTGTGGTGAGAAGAGAGGAGGAGCAGCTTTCCCACTGGCAGCTTCATGTCACCAGCAGAAAGCGGCTGCAGACAGGGCCCGGTTGACCCCTGACCTGCTCTTCCTCCTGGGAGATAGGCGGCCTCTGCTCTCCATCAGCGTGTTGTCCGGCCTGCACCCGGGGGGAGCTGCTGATGTGGGAACATGGTGTTTGAAATCTTGACACTCAGGAAAGGAAGTCAAGCTGGTGGAGAGGCTGAGGGGGTGATTATTTTTTTTTAAGTGATGTCTCCTGGTCCCTCCCTGTTGTTTCTTTCATGCTCTCATTTTATCTGGACGCTTCTCTTCCTGCAGTCGTGTTCAGTTTTTCCCCCTCATCTTTCCTGTCCACCAGTCCTCCTGTCTTGCCCCTCCCACGGTCAATAGTCTAAATTGGCCTCCTTCGTCAGTAATGCATCGATTGTGGTCACCAATAAGGGAGCTATTGACTGACACTTTGTTTAACACTGGCCTGTGCAGCGCATGATGCCCTTTAATGCAATCCTTACAGCAACCTCTAGCTGTTTCCCCTACTCTTTAACGTCATAAATTATGATGGTCGATTAGAGAGATTTTTCCCCCCTTCTAGCCATTTTTTAAACCTCTTAGAAGGGGTAATACTGCTGAAGATGAGTGAGGCAGAATTGGATTAGTGGGTTTCTGTGTGTGTGTGTGTGTGTGTGTGTGTGTGTGTGTGTGTGTGTGTGTGTGTGTGTGTGTGTGTGTGTGTGTGTGTGTGTGTGTGTGTGTGTGTGTGTGACATAAAAAATTTCCAAAAATTATTTTTCACTGAATGTTTTTGCATCATCTTCTCTAGTTATGTCACTCACAGCAGGACAACATTTTTTATCAAATTTAGCATCTATACTTGGTATATTACTTGGTATATTACTAGAAATATTTAGACTATTGTGAACTTTATGATTATTTATGTTTTAAAATTTTTAATATTTGTGCTCTGACTATTCTACATTTGAGTGTATTGCGTGATTGATACGACATTAGAACATAATTAAACCTCAAAGTCCTCTTGAGTGTCTGTGCGGAGACTGAAGAAATGGCCCCAAGTACAGCACTTCTCAAATTTAATTATCACCATTAAATATTCAATGATCAATAGCGTCAGTGCACGGCGATCAATAGGTGCAGCAGCAGGAGAAGGACAGTGAGCATAAGTTAATATTTGCATTTCAAAGTATCTGGTGTCATAAAATCCATAGCTCTCTGCATGGCTGTATTTCACATGGCTCTGTTTCTGCTCCTTAAAGCTGACTGCTATTGATTCCGTATTGAGTATTTACGAGCTGGAAGCGGCTGTAGGTTTAAAGTGTCAAAATGTTTTTAGGAAGCCGATACACACTCTATTCCCCATCTCAGTTCAGCTCTTCATCAAACCAATACTCCCCTTTTGCCTTTGGGGCTCCGGAACACACAGTATTTCTACATCTCTAGATGTTTCCAGATGCCTTATTGCATCACTTCTTAGATCATTTCGAACTGTTAAGGGTGTAATGATACAAGATGATGGTATGACTTGTACACCCTGTTACTGAATATAATATAATATAATATAATATAATATAATATAATAATATAATATAATATAATATAAATAATATAATATATATAATATATATAATATAATATATTTAATAATAGTTACTGTAAACTGTTAATCACAGGGTAACATCAGGTGAAAAGCAGGGAAAATCCGATCTCTAATACATCTAATACTAAACATATGAGGAAGCTATTAAAGTCTGAAATGTGATGCAGCAAAGTTATGGTTCCCATCCCCAAAAATTATTATTTTAATAACAATACATGACAAAGTGTTATATTCTTCTTGTACCGGGGTAATTTGCAAAGGATTACAGATTTCAAGAAATATGAGCAACAAGTGCAGTAAAGTTACATTTAGTGTTGGAAAATCGTCCAGGAAACAATGTTTAATTTCTGTTATCTCTAAATATAGATGGTGCATCTGTCTTACATTTGCATCTGTCACCCCCTGACAAGGCAGTAGATGTGATAATACTTATTATAGATTAATAATAACTTATGGAACACAAAATCTAGCAATACATCCTAAACACGTCCTCAACAAACTGGTCAGCATATTAGTGATTATATGTTTTCTCATATTAAGTTCGTTAATTTAGAAACGATCACTTATTAGAAGGAGTACATTAACAAAACAGCTTCTGACCAATCAGTTTGGGAAAATCGTGTTTCCTTCAATGTTTTCCTCCAATTCCAATATTCCCAAATGCTTAAAAAAAAAAAAAAAAACCTGTCATCTGCTATCCCAATATTACACTCTCTGTATATGTGTGCGTGCATATTATTTAAATCCTCTCCACAGCTAAGGGAATACTGTTAGCCACTTCAAAGTGTGTGTAACCCCTCTTCTGGAGGCCGGGTCCCTAAAGAGCCCTGTTTTGTTTACCCACTTGGTTTCTAATGGGATGTTTTTGCCCTAGATCTCTCGAACCAACACACCTCCATTTGCTGTTTTTATGCTCCTTCAAACACCTGCTCAGGTCGAGTCAGTTCTTTGATCCTATAGCTGCACTGCAGCTCAGATACACGCACGTCTTGTTTGATCTCAGCATAACTGATCAATTTGCCCTTTTTGCTCAATTAATGTGAAGTAAACAGACCAACAACAAACATGCAGGGCACGTGGTCAGCTTCTCTGTATTGCCCAACAGATTTATCTGAACTGAAACGTCTAGACTTGCAGGATTTTTCTTTTAAGAATATATGTTGTTTCATCTAATAAACTTTGTGCAGAATTTTTAGGTAACACTTTTTATAAAGCCTGTGTTCATAAAGCATACCATTACCGCTGTATGGATTCGTTATAAAATAATGCCTTTCAAGCCCTAATAATATAAAGCAATTCATTACATTTATGGTCATATAATAAAACAAATGTAACCATATACTGTGCATCTAAAAAACCCATAGAATCATATTTTAGATTCATTAAATGTAAAGTGAAAATTTTTAAGCCTTTCTTTGTATTAAGTTTGATAATTACAGTTTATAGCTCATGAGCTCATGGAAATCATACATCTAGTAGCACAAGATATTAGAATATATATTTTTCAAGTTTCAGTAAATCACTATTCATATTATACACAGCAAAATCCTTAGTCTTGAATTAACACCCAGAGTGTTGATTTAACACCTTCAGAGTACATCCGTGACCATTAGGTCATATATAAACACTTGGGGTGTTAAATCAACACTGGGAATTTTGCAGTGTATAAATACCAGGTATCTCTAGGTATAGTTCAGTACACACACATTTGTCCAGAAAAATGATTGGCCCCTTCCACTAGGAGGATAGGCCAGATAAGGTAATGGTTGAAGGGCTGGCTGTTCGTATTGAAGCATATTCATGAGAAGTTGACTGGAAAAAAAAGAAAGTGTGGTACATTTAAGCATTTGGCAGATGCCCTTATCCAGCCCAACTTACATTTTTATATCATTATATATCTGAGCAGTTGAGGGTTAACGGCCTTGCTAAAGGGCCCAACAATGGCAACTTGGTGATCATGGAATTTGAACCTGGGACTTTTCAGTACAATGCCTTATCCACTAAGCTACCCCTGTGCACACAAGGTAGGGAAAGGTGCACAAGCAACAGAGATGACCGCATACTTAAGAAGCTTGTGAACCAATGCTGATTTGAGAGTTTCACAAGGAGTGGAGTGAGGCTGGAGTTAGTGCATCAAGAGCCACCACGCACAGAAAATGTGCCACAACTTTTGCATTTTTAGTATCAAGCTACTCCTGAACCAGAGACATTAGAAGTGTTTTACATTGGCTCAATGGTCCAAATTCTTCTTTTCAAATGGAAGTAAATTTGCATTATTGCATTTGGAAATCATAGATTCTGGAGGAAGAATGTCCTTTAATTTCTTAACAATGACAGAAATACTATAAACATTCCAAAGGATTAAGATCAACCATTTCCATATAGCTAGAACACTTATAGTTGGAACAAACCAACCAAAATGGCCAAGAAAATATTACATAATGAGTAAATCAATTAGCTTCCTGTATGTTTAATGTGAAGTAAACAGTACATTTTCTGCCCTCTCTTTTTCTGTTAAACTGGAATAAAGATCACAAATACATCACTTCACATGGCATTATGAATGTGACACATTACAACATAAGCTCATAGAGCATTTAGGAGGCATTTTAAGATTTACTCGTTAGTAATAAATTATGAATATAAGCTTTATAGAACGTGTTACAGCAGTTTTATTCTTAATGTTTATTTATTTGTATCCATTTAAAAAGCATGATGTATTGTTTCCCTCTCCTTATTAACACTGTTAGTATACAGTGATGCAATGCTCATTTAACAGGCAATGATATTGATATGTGGGTAATCAATTGCATGATTTCATGCATGTATCTTTTATTGACTTTTATTTTATGCTTTCAACATCATAATGCAGTGCATTGATTAGATATAAAAGTTCAAATATCTGTAATGGTACTTTCTTAAATTGTGTATAATGATCGATGGATAAACACCATGTTTGGCTGAGCAATAAATTGAGACAATAAATACTGATCCTCAATAAGTTAAAAGATGATTTTAAATATATTTATTATACATTTACATATGGATGTATGCATATTTTCCCGCTCAATACATAACTATTTTATACTTTGTTTATTTACTAGACTAGGCATTTTTTCCTCCTTTTCTTTGGATATAATTGTAATTAGTACAAAGACATAGACACCTCATTGACTCATGTCATAATGTGCAGTACTTACAATGAGGAATGAAAAATCCCTGGTGGTTGAGACAAAGTGGACAAGTTAATCAATATTATATGAGTATGGGGTGTGACCAGGATGAAAAAAAAAATAAAAAAAAGAATAAAAAAGTGTACATGGTTGTCTGCTTCCAGGTGTTTGTACACATGTATAAATATTTAGCTGGATGTGCTTCTATGCTGGTTTTTATTGTTTTTATTTATTTATTTATTTATTTTCTAATTTATTATTAATGTCACTGAAAAAAAAAATATTTAAAAAATAATGTTAAAAAAAAGAAAATAGAGGTTAAGTGTATATGTGTCCATGCACATTCCTGTCCATTCTCTATCAAAACCTTGGATGAGCAAAAATACTTTTATTATACCAAGTTTAACATGTAAACATAAATTCTGTCTCGCAGAAATCTCTTCCTGGCTTGTACATTAAAAAAAAGAAAAATCAAATCAACTCATCATTTCTAGGTGCATCTGTTTATGTAGCTCAGGACTCATCCATCATGATGGCTGTGGACACGCAGGGCAGTAAGTTTAGTTTCAATTGCTCCCAACAGTGCTTTTAAATCCATCTAAAATCAATAGCACTTTTAGCATCACATCACATAGAAGGGGAGCCATATTGATGTCCAGATGTCATTCTGAGGTGGACTGGAATCCTCAAGCTCTCCTAGATCACTGAGTGTTTTTGGAAGACTATTCAGCCCTCTGTGTGTCCTTGGTGTTTATGGGGGTGTTTGGGCTGACGTGCACGGTTTACACAACCACGCTTTATTTTAAAGTGGATTATTGATTCAATTTTCAAACAAAGCTCCTTAAATGAATCTTAATGTGTTATCACTGTTCGCTCCGACATGAGCTTGGCCAGCACAAGGTGAAGGCAATTTATCAATCAAAAGAGGCAGAATTAAACATGATTCAATAAGGCAGTATCCCCATAGATCTGGATTGAAGAGAGAGAGAGAGAGAGAGAGAGAGAGAGAGAGAGAGAGAGAGAGAGAGAAAGTAGTGGACCTAATCTAAGATGAGCAGATGATAAAGACATAAAGAGAAAGATGGATTAAGGGATATAGTCATATTGAATGATGACAGATAGCAGAGTGCAAAGCTCAAAGAAATCCCACCTTTAGTCCTGTGATTAATCATTCTCTCTCTGTCTTATGCTCACTCAATTTTTCCACTGGTCTTGGATCTGAAACGCACACACCTACCTTCCAGTACAAAATGCAAACAACTTGTTACAATTTATCTATACATTACGGTAGATGCTGAAGAAATCCACTTCAATTGTGTTGTAACCAAAAGCTGTTACACTGGGATACAGTTATTCAGGTTCACTAAGAACAGCGTGCATAAACTTTATTATAAAAACAAAACAAAGTCTTTAATGACATCCAGGATCCATTTTCTTATAAAGTGTGGATTTTTATTGTTTGTGTTTTCCTTTGCTTTTTCCTTTTAGCCCTTAGTGCATCTCTCCAGTGCATCACACTTGTCATCTTGTAGATTGCGAACGATCCTAGCCAAGTCTCTCAGTGTATTCTTAAATCCAATGGCGTTATGTCCAAGGTTTAAAGAAAGAAATAATAGAAAAGAAGCTACTTGCTTCTAAAAAAAAAAAATCTCCTTTTTGAACTTTATGCATTTTTTTTTTCTCTTAACAAATGGCAACAATTTTATTCTTCTTACAGGAATAACAGAAATACAGCATCACTCAACAAACTGACAACAACATGATAAAAATACCTTAAATATTTCTATAAAAAACACAAAATATCAATGTTTCAGTGTGATATTTGATATGATAAAACTTTTTATTTGAGTAGCTTTCCTGCATTAATGTTTCATGTATGCCATTGTGTGCTTGCATGTGATAACCTACACAAAGAAACAAAAATTCTGGCACCAGAAAACCAAAACTGTGCTCTATTTATTAACCTGAACCTTGGTTAAAAGTCATGGTTCCAATTGTAAGCGTCTTGGCATCTGTTCTAAAGCTTTATGCTTACTCTTAGAAAACGGTTTCTTAAAAGATCTTCAATGGGGTTTTGTATAATTAAGGGTGCTTAGCCTCACAAAATAGCTTTGGGTTTCTGTTTCAACACTTTCCTTGGTAGAGTCACAAGGCTGTATGTGGTAGCTAAGGATCATTAACCAACCAAAGAATCATTGAAGAACCCCTCTGTCTACCCACAGAAGCATATGGTCCTCATTGCTGGGTCAGACTAGCAGCATTGTTCACCGTTCAGCAGAGGCTGATTCATTGGTATCATTTGTGCCATTAAAGCACGGCTGAGTTATTTTATTAACTCTAAAAAACTAACCAGCACAATTTCAATGAGACGTCAGAGTAATGCTAATCCAATTCGACTGTTGTTCGTCTTTAAGAGTCATACAGTATTTTTACTGTTGTTATATTGATGATTTTTCCCCATTCACATATTTGTAGTAAATAAACTACACTGAAGCTACAGTACAACCCAAAAGAGTCACTGGTTGCTAATTGAGTCTATCCTTGTTTTTAAACCTGAAGTGGAAATTTGTCCATAAATGACAACCTAGGAAACTTTTTTACTGTGATTTTCAGTCTCATTCTTCCACTGTAGTTCTACAGCCCTGGAGTACCATTTCAGGGTTGGGTGGTAGTTAAAGACCCATAATCCAGCTGTGAATGGCTACCAAGGGGTTTGGGCAGGGCCTGACGCCTGACTAGATAGAGAGAAAGCTCAATCTCGCGCCTTCTTTCGCTGCTCCATTGAGTGTGCTGCTTCTGTCATTATTTATTTAGCCGTTAAGTGTTTAAAGTGGAGAACTCCACAGGGACCGAGTGATGCTGATGAAAATATTCAGACTAGAAAACACACCGGCATAACCGAGCAAGACAGAAAAGATCAGACTGCTCGGTATTTGTTTTCTCCAACTGAATGCTTTTATAAGGACAGCTACAGCTATGATTCTGAGCCTCAAGAGTGCCTTCTGGATCATAAAGCAAATATGAGGGATGATGCTATTATGGGGTGAGGCGGCTATGGAAAGTGAATAGGGGTTAAGAGGGTATCATATTTGTTATTTATTGGTGTAATGCGAGACCCACATGAATAAGTCATAAGTGACTGGGGGTCCCCAAAGCGATGAGGAGTAAATGGAGGAGGGTAGGGATGCTGATTCCAAGTGATTGGCCTTTCAGATGACACCACTGTCAGAGGCCCAGGTCAAGGGTTATCCCTGGAACCATGGAGTGAACCTTCTGCTTTGTGCTAAGTGAAGCCTTAGTGATAGGTCTTGTCAAATTGTAGCATTTTTTTTTTTTTTTTGCTAATTAACCTGTTTTGTCATGGTATAGATTTAGTGCCTGGATCCATTTTTACTGTATTGCAAATGTGGCTATATCTGCAGCATGATGTAGATAGTCTCTTGGGTATCTTTTGCATGAATATAGCATGCTTTGTATGACCTTGGTTAGAACATTGAACTGTACCTGTTTTTGCACAGATGCTGAACAACATGGGGACTAATACCTGGAGTTTGACAACCTCAAGTCTCTTGCCCAAGGACATTGTGACAGTGACACGGAACCTTTCCTCAGCTTATTTAAGGAAATGAACAACGAACAGATTTTTGCCTTTTACACAAATTAAATCTGGAAATCGGTCAGAAATTCAAAAAAAGTGTTTTAACTTTTAGAATTTGCATGAGGTGAAAAGATAATGGTGTTGTCCAACCAAGACCTAATGGTTGGCCAGTATAAAAATTGTATTTGTACTTAAACCATATTTGACAAATGGTTTTACTGGTTTCACATAGAGTTTGTATTACAAGGTTTAACCTGACCTAATATTTTTAACATTCTGTATTTTGCAATGAACAGAGAGGATAAATAAAAATAATTTTTGTACTTGACTGAAATTTCTAAAAAGTCCAACAAGTCCTTTGCTATAACGATTTAGTCTGAAGGATAGGAGTAGATTCATGAAATGTTCCTACAGCAAGCCTTGCACTGCAGACTTCCCATCCTCCAACGTCCGAATATCCCTCCGAATCCCCAATCTCACCGCATCCTTCTCTACACTTGCTCTATTTCCTTTTTCTTTTCCTTCATCCCTAACGCATTCTCTTGCTCCCTGGTTTAGCAAGCATAAATATAAAGTGCCTAAGATCAAGTGTCCCATCAGGGAATGAGACAGCCTCATGAAGCACATCAAAAAATGTAGACACGATCCTGTATTGATCAAAGGGCCTGAGTTTTGAAGTTGTCTGAGCTTTGTGAGCAGCCCGTGTCCGGCGAGAACTGCCTGCACCTCTCCCGCTTAACGATATACACACACACAGTATACTGTAAGTCAAACCTATTGAGATCAAGAACCCAATGTTTAATGAACGGCATGTGCTGGAACACGAAGTCCGCAAGATTTCATAGTGTGCGATGAAGAGATGGGCTAGTTTTAATTTTATTCTATATATTCATAGACATTCATTTTATGTAACTCTATATTAAAGCTTATAAATAAAACGATTTTATCCCGTCTCTTTTGCTGTTTGATTGAATACTCGTAGTCATTTAGACAGGCTCGTGTCATATATTCTCACTTGTGCTAAACATTATAAATGCATGCAGTTTATTGCTACATAACTGATGATAATCTTCCTCCAAATTCTGCATCCGTCTCATAAAAGTCAGATTTGCTCAATAGCTCCGGCTCTGTAGCGAAGACAGAAAAGAAATGCAGCACTGTGGACGGGTTATTTAGATTAAACCACGCTAAATGGAATTTTTACACATTACAGTACAGCCTGCCCTCTTATGAATTGCCTATTCTCCAGTGCTGTATGTGGTGCTAAATGATGCCTGTCACGGCTTGCT
Organism: Clarias magur; assembly: GCA_013621035.1. NCBI lineage: Eukaryota > Metazoa > Chordata > Actinopteri > Siluriformes > Clariidae > Clarias > Clarias magur. The sequence goes on from QNUK01000249.1 coordinate 818,520, forward strand.
AAGATTAACCTGGTAATGATTATTAATGGGAGTAATAAAGAGCGGATTACTTAGTGGAAAGTTATGAAAAAATAAATATCTGTAGTCTCAGTTCGCATTTTGTTTGTATGTATTTTTTTACCCCCAGTTACTCCCTGAACTCCACGTCCTTCCCAACTTACTTTGCTTTTTTTCCCCTCTTTATATATTTTCTTTTAGGATTTTTTTTTTTTTTACATAATGAAGCAGTGAGTAGCAGTATTAGTTAAATATTCTAGCATCCCATCCAAGCTGCATTGCGACTTTATGCCTATATATGACCTCGTATTCTCCTACTTCTTCATGAAATCTTGTATTGACAAAATATGCTTTACATGTAACCAGCATCATTACATCCACGATGAATTTGTTTCATTGGCACCTGATAAATCAACCACTAACTTCAATTTCTTCAACCATGTTCATAGACTTAACATGCTAACAGACTGCATGCTACATTGATCCTGATCCTGACCATTGATCCTGAGCATAACCCCACAGTGTAATTCCCAAAACATCAGTTTCACACACCCTCCACACACACTTATATACACACCCTAATCCGTTACCTCAAGCTCATCTTTAATGCATCTTTGAGCCTCATCCTGTGCCTCAAGACACACTCAGTAAGCTTCTGATACCCCTCTCCCCAGGCTGTGTGTGTGTGTGTGTGTGTGTGTGTGTGTGTGTGTGTGTGTGTGTGTGTGTGTGTGTGTGTGTGTGTGTGTGTGGTGTTGTGTGTGTGTGTGTGTGTGTGTGTGTGTGTGTGTGTGTGTGTGTGTGTGTGTGTGTGTGTGTGTGTGTGTGTGTGTGTGTGTGAGAGTGTGTGTGAGAGTGTGTGTGAGAGTGTGTGTGTATACGTCTAGCCATGTGTGTATCGATCCCCCCCCTCCTTCTCCATAATGAAGTGCTCAGCACAGCTTCATTATAGAGCCAAGCTGCCATTGGCTGGAGGTAATATGAAATTAGGCAGTGCGCAGGCAGCCTGTCAGTATCGATTTCCCTACCCACATTACTTGTTACAAAAGAATAGAGCTGTCTGTGCCATAATTGAACAAGTTAACTCCTTGTCTCATAAAATGGAAGTCTGTATCGATTCGGAGCCGCCTGGTTTTCATGCACAGAAAAAGAAACTTGTAAAGTTGTACAGACTTGAATAAGATTTTTTGTTGTTGTTGTTGCTGCTGCTGTTATTTCCTTTTTTTTCCATTTCTCTCAACAATAGCTAGCATGGTATCTTGCTGACTTATGGGAAAAGATAAATGAGTTTATGTTCCAGCTTGAATACAGCAACTCTATTTTATTATTTTCTTCCTGCTTTCTCCTATCCCGCTCGTTCTCATAGCGAACATTGGGTGTATGTCTTACATGATCAAGAAATATGTTTCTCTAAAATTGTCAAATTTGACCTAGGCAGTGTTTGTATAGTGTGTGTGTGTGGGAGGGTTATTGTATAAATTATACCGTAAAACACAACGCTTGCATCTGATTCGGTCTATAGCATAATTACTTAAGTACTTAAGGCTAAGTGGTTAGCACTGTCGCCTTGCACCTCCAGGGTCGGGGTTCGATTCCCGCCTCTGTGTGCATGGAGTTTGCATGTTCTCCCTGTGCTTGGTGGGTTTCCCTCAGGTACTCCAATTTCCTCCCACAGTCCAAGACATGCCTATTAGGCTAATTGGCGTTCCCAAATTGCCTGAAGTGTGTGAATGACTGTGTACTCTATGTGTGTGTGTGTGTGTGTGTGTTTGCGCCCTGCGATGAATTAGCACCTTGTCCAGGTTGTACCTCGCATCATACTCTAAATCCCATGGTCAGTCTGATGGTCAGTGTTAACTCTACGGTTAAAGAATTGGTCTACGGATCGAAAGATCCCAGGTTCACCGAGTTGTCCCTGTTGGACGCTTGAGCAAGACCCTTAACCTTAAAACTGTTTAAGGAGTATAATGAGATAAAAATGTAAGTTGCTCTGGATAAGGACGTCTGCCAAATGCCTAAACGTCTCATGGGTTAGTCTCCAGGTTTCCCGTTAACTTGTATACAGGATTAAGCGATATAGACGATGAGTGCTTAATACCTATATTAAAAATTTTTACAAGTTATTGTTAATTGTAGCTTAAGTGTTTTTTTTTTTTAAGCATTCTGAAAAAGGAGTCTTCAGTCTTAGTGCTTTGTGACAGTCAAACCCACGTTCTGGTGAAATCAATATGAAAGATGGATTTGTGATTTTTATTTATTTATTTATTTATTTATTTATTTATTTATTTATTTATTTTGCATGGAAAGCTGCCATAAAGTAAACAAGAACAAGGAAGGGCTGTTCATAAATGTTAAACCTAACTAAACTAACAAAAAGCATTCCATGTTGCTGTTTAATGTATGTTCTGTATAACGCTGCTAATGCCGGCAATGTGTTAAGGTGAATAGAACACTTTAAAATGATCACACATTCCATCACGTTTTATTGCTCAGAAAGAAATGTAGCTATCCAACCCATGCCTTCCAAAGACCGAGATATATTGAGATACCAAGCAAGGGTGGTATACACACTCCAGGACACGAGTGTAAAGAGCTCAGCCCATTTTAAAAGCCATAGTAAGCAGATGAGCGCTTATTCCACACTGTTACTTCTGCTAATTACAGAATGGATCCCAGCCAAGCGGAAAAACGCACACACCATTGCAACATGAACTAAAATTGCCCAGCAGTGTCTACATTAAACGAACACCCATTTCGGCGGGGAGTGGAGGTCACTGGGTATTGGGTAGAGGGTAATAAACAGTTTTATGTGTGCGTTGAACTGTTGTTCTTATCACAGCCGTGTGTTTGGTACAGGGTTTTCCCTATGTGGGGTTAAGGGTTAATGAAACACTCCCTCTGTCTCTGCCTCTCTTCCTCTCCCCGCAGCAGAGTGATAAGTAGCTAACCAATGGAGCCTGTAATTACAATCTTACAGAAACCAGCCTGATCTGTATATAAATCTCACCATCCAATTACAAGATGTAATAATTCTGCACTCAAGCTGGTAATGAGCTCTAATACTGGCGCATGTGATAATCCCCTCTGGATGCCGGCTTGATCAGATGTTGGCTTTGTAATTAGACTGGCAGAAAATCATTATTTCGTATTGGGGTAAAGGGGAAAAAAATGAGGTTGGTGGGAAGTTAATTTTGCCCCTGTTCTCTGAAGCATACACAAGAATTTAATGATTTAATCAGGATTGTTAGCTATTTTGCAATCAATTTGTAATGATTGTGTCACAACAGGCTTTTGCTGGGAGACAGACCCGGAAAGACTCAGGGTGTCATTGATATGCTGTGATGATGTGTTTATTTTCATTTCTTTCCCCCCCTCCTTATACGTGCTCTGAAAGGCTTGTTTTTATATCTAGGTGGGGACCGAATGTCCCACAATGACTGGAAAATCTGACTATTATGACCTTGTGGGGACAAATTTGCCTGGCTCCTGTAAGGGAAGCTGCTAATTAAAAACATTTTAAAAAATTATACCAAGGCAAATGCTTCCAGTTACTGAGATTATGGTTATTGTTTAATTTAGGTCTGGGCATAGTATTAATAATCATGTCAATGGAAAGTGAGTAAAACATGATAATATGTTCTATATACAGTAGAATCTGAGTTCTGAAGAAATATCTATTGCAAGGCTCTCCATAAACACTTTCTATTTATGCTTCTATTAGGGGATTCGAACCAAATAACCCTTAAGAATTATGCAAGCCCCCAATGCAACCACATTTGTGTTATACTGTACATAAGTGTATGTTAGACATTTTACCTCCATTTGGTTTATAATTCTCCTGGTTTATAATTCCACTATCCATGGTACCTCTCTCACACACAAAAACAGCTCTGTTTTAACCCTGGTTTCTCTCATCGTTTCTTTGTGTCAACTTCGATTTTTCCCTCACCACTAGTTTGTTCATTATGGATCTTTATCTACGTTCAGATTTCTCAGTACTTGCTTCTCTATACTTTACTTTTCTGACTATTGTCTATGTCTATTCTTAACCATTTACCTCAATCTTTACAGCCCAACTACATCTCAAACATTTATAAATAATAAACCACGCCAAAGTAAATAGTCTCAAACCTCTAGTATACTGTAGGCATTCATTTTATCCCCTAGTGGATGCTAGTTAGAGTTACAGAGCTCAGTAGGCCATGTAAAAGTGTTTTTGAATATCCAAGTTGAGGCTGAAATGATACATTTCAAATTCAAAGTATCTCTACTTTAAAGAGATTTGAAGATGAGACAGGACACTATTTTAGTTGGCAATCTTTGTATATTGGCCCCACTTTCCAATATACCGTACATCCTAATGAGTTCGGTATGCTTTAACACAGACAGGAAGTGTGATTGCAGTAGTGCAGGGGCTACATTATTGATTATATAGTTCTGGTCCTGAAAGCTTCTATAGGCTACAGAGGGCAAGGTAGTTAAAAGTACACGGATGAGTAATATAAAATGCTTAATGGAAAAATGTGCAGTCTCACTACAAAGTGACAGAAAGTATAATAATTGAGCTTCCATACTAAAAAAAAAGGTGCAAGAATGCTTTCATTATGTACTAAGGCCATTTTGTGAAATAATCATTAATAATATTTTTTTATATTAGGAACTTTCTCTGACTGCTATAAAGTGTTGACACTGGAGACTCCTCGAATAAATAAATAAATAAATTAATTAATGAAATTATATATGCTTTAACCAATCTGCATGTCTTGTGGAGGACTGTGGGAGGAAACCGGAGTACCCGGAGAAAACCCACCAAACTCGAAGAGAATTTGCAAACTCCATGCACTTGATCTGTGAAATAATCACTGATTACACTATATATATATATATATATATATATATATATATATATAATATATATATATATATATATATATATATATATATATTATAATATATATATATATTATATATATATATATACACACACACACATACATACATACACACACACACACATACATACACATACATACATACACATACATACATACACACGTACTTGTGCAGCATGTATCAATTTCTTAAAAACTCATTTCTTTCTCTTGATGCAGAAAGATAACAGATACAGAAGCATGCATGTGTGCACACAAGCACGGTTGTGTGCATGTGTGTGCGCGTGCGTGTGAGTGTGTGTGTGCATGCACACACGAGTGTGTTACAGCAATTGCAGTGCAATTAAATTTTATTATAGATCTTATTATGACATGTTCCGATGAAATTTCTTTTGTGTGGATAAGAAAATATGAGCGAGTTACAAGATGTGCATGTAATTTTAAAAGGAGTTTTTGAGCCTAGTGAAATACCCCACCTTAGCCCTAGGGAAGACATTCCTGCATGTGTATGTGTGCTTTTTTGCAGATCTCCTAGTCTCATTAAGATATCTATCTATCTCTATCTATCCATCCATCCATCCATCCATCCATATCTGGGACGGGGGCAGATTTTCATCTGAATCTACCTGGATTAATCTCACTTCTCTGCGGGCTACTACCACTCAGAGTACTGATTGTCAGATGACAAATAGACCGGTAAAAAAAAAAAAAAAAGGCAAAAAAAAAAAAGAACAAATAAAAATAAATAATAAAAGAAAGATAACACAAGGAATGTCAGAAATAAGTACCCAAAGTTCTGTATGCATCACCCTGCACTATTAGCAACAGAATACAGTACATTGTATTAACCTCTCGTTCTGCGGTAAAAGGTTCAAAATAGGTGAACTTGTGGCTTGTGAGTATTCACACTGTGATTCTTGTATACACCCAATGTTTCTGGCATAGACTTCAGATCCACGGCAACCCTGGCCAGGATTAAGTGCTTATTGAAGCCGAACAAATGAACAAATGTTTAGTTTGATACTTTGATACTCTGGGGGCTGGTTTACATTAGAAAACAAGTACTCAAACTCTGTTTGTGGAGTACCCACTGTGTATTAGAACGTCATGACTGACTATTGTTAGAAGCAGGCTTAAGCAGTGTTAATGCTTTTTTGTTTTCTAAACCTATGACATGCACCTTGCAATTCATATGATGGCCATCCACTCATCCACGGATCATCTTTTCTCTTTAAGAGATTTAAACAAATCTCTCAACGAGATCTCTCTTCAGGTAGATGCACAGCATGCATAAAAAGTAGCCTAATTCCATCCTTTTTTTTTTTTTTCACTTGTAAACAACTATCAAAAGAAACCCGAGGGGGGAAAAAAAAAAAAAAAACCTGTCAGAGGAAAATATGAACAGGGCTCTCTTTTTCTTTTTCTAATTTCTGAAACATACGCCAGCTCCGGAACAAAGTAAAGGCTAATTATAGACATGTAAAAGGGAGATAAATGTGCTGGGATGATTGTGTAGTGCCACTGAAGAGCACTGAAGGACAATGGCTTCAGTAATGACAGTTTTATCTGCTCTGAATGCATACAGCATGTTAAAGTAAAATGTTGTCATTTTGAGAGTGATTGAGATTTAAACACAATGGAGGAACACCAATGTTTTAGCTATTTTATTCCTAGCTTCTTAAAAGAAAAGGCTAACCCATATCTAATATGGAATTAACAAAACTTCGTCAAGGGGTCGCCACAGTGGACCATCCGATCCACACAATTTGGCTCATGTTTTACACCGGATGCCTTTCCTGATGCAACCCTCCCATTTTTCTAGCTGGGCTTGGGACTGGCACTGTATCCAGTGGCAGGGTAGTGTGGGGTGTGGCAACCCACCGATGGCAGAGCTCGATTCCGGATCCTTATATCAACAAACCAACAACCTAGTCGCCTAACCCACTTAAAATACACTTAATTACTCACTTAATTGTTTCTTTTTATTGTGAAACCAAGAACAGCACAACCAGTCAATAAAAGCAACATAGGATGATGAAGGCTTAGATATTCACCAAGACCGTATATTAATGCCATTTATCAGTAATGTGCATATCAAGCCTTTTACCGAAACACTAAGAACATGTGATCAGCCATGATAAAAAAATCATGTGCAAAAATAATCACACTTGTATTGCCATGTATCTGTCTTTCAGTGAGTGAGTCTAATGAGACCCATGCTCCAAGCTGGAGCTCCGTTCTCCATCCATAATGGTTTCCCAATAATAACTGATACAGTAGGTGCATCATCAATGCATAAACCAAATTTTCAAGCTGGAAAATGATACGAGACAGTGTGTGTGCCATTAAAAAAATGTAAATGGGTTTGAATACTAGTGTTCATGTTCTTTTAGGGTACTGAATGTACTTTCATGTCTCTGAGGTTGCATATCAGTCGCAGCATAACTTGCACTACAGACTGGTATTAACAGCAATATTAACATGTTTGAGAGTGGAGACCAGGGATGAGCAGTGGAGAGAGAGAGAGAGAGAGAGAGAGAGAGAGAGAGAGACTGAGATAATGGAGTGAGAATGAAGGAGGCAGCGGAAGCAGTTGAAGGTCACAAGCAGGCAGTCTTCCATTAGATGGGTCTCTGTTTACTTGGCGCTAGACTTCACTAGGGATTTGGTGGCATATGCTGCTGCCCCTGGCAGCCCAGTAATGCCCCACTTAGCAGGGCAGAAGCAGGGGGGTAGACTCAGGCTATGTCCCAAAGCACCACTCTGGGCCTGGGTCATTTATCTAACCCCACTCAGTCACTCTCACACACCCAGTGGAGCTTGCAGCCTTTCCAACTGACCTCTCTAAAAATGACTTCATCTCCGAGGCATATGACTTCTGTGAGGGAGTTTAGTAATGCAGTGGCGTGTCTTCAGGTACATCAGGTTTAGATTATAAGTAATTGAAATACACTGCTTGTTTTTAGGTTTCCTAAAAATCAAGTTTACATTGATGACCAAATGTGCAAGTAAGTTCATAAATATAGCCTTGCTATGAATCCATGATGAGGCCAGAACAATAAAACTTGACTTTGCGTATATAATGAAGTTCCTGGACATTTATACATCATGTTTCCTTGAAATTACACTTACATCTGTTTTTTTTTTTTTTCTTATTTACTTGATCCAAATCCTTAATAGCAATCTTTTTACTCACAGTTAGACTCTGTAACCCAACCCAATGAAGGGCCACTACTGTATAGTTCACCATTAAGGACAGTGAACACAAACTACACCAAACTTGTAGCACACTCAACTACACTATTTAATAGACTAACATAAGCCATTTTTGAGCAAATCACAAGAGGTTGTATATAAAAAGGTGCATTGTGTAGAAAGCAGATTGAGAACATGAATTAAGTAAATTGCATGCACTCATTATGATGTTCCTCATGGCTATGTTCAAAGGTTGACTCCCAAATATTATTAAATTTCTTTTACAGTTAACAAGCACCCTCACTAGTCTAAAAAGTAAAAAAAAAAAAAAAATGCTTGCCAAGTCAGAAAGAACACACAACTAAAAATGGTGGCCTAGGTTTGCTGCACATAATTTGAAATTCAGTATTTTTACCAATGTATACTGTAGATCAAGCTTGTGACCTTGAATAGTGACTCTAAATACTGTATATTGACTGTCTAGCTAATGGGACCAGTATTGTTGGTCACATCTTATGAATCAGTAAGAAAGCTTGAGCATGAATACTGTGAAAGAAAACTGGCAAAGTAAAAATACATGGCCAAAAACAAAAGTCGGGGGGGACCTGGATATTTCTAAATTTGCTACTAGCATGAGAATTAAGTCATAAGCTAAAATTATATATTTTTTGTTTATAAAATCTATTTTTAAAATCTGATTTAACCTACAGTACCACCAAAATTATTTAAAAAGGTACATTTTGGATAATTATTTTAAAGTAGAGTTCACAACCATTTGTTAAGAAAAAGATATTCTTAACTCCTAATTTTTTAAAAAGCAACAAACAGCATAAAGAGGATGTGATTGCATAAATAAATCACAGACCAAAAACAAAATGCCAAACCAAATCTCAAAAC
>QNUK01000249.1:832500-842500 GCA_013621035.1 Clarias magur
ACAGACAGCTGGCTGGCTCACCAGCAGTCGAACACAACTCAGGCTGGGGCTGAGGCTTAAAAGGATAAAAAGTTCTTTAAGTGCTGAATACTAATGTGCCTAACAATCATTAGGTTAAATGACAGTAAGCATGCCATAGTAATCACTGATGTATTAAATAATGGCATATTATTTTTCTTTCTTTATTTTCACACTAAACTAAAGACCTTGACATGATTTCATTCAAATATATTTAACCAATATCATGTGAGAGGGAGTACTGTACTGCTGGATATATTATGGCAGTGATGAGGTTATAGGTACATTTATAGGAGAGCAGTTTGGGATTCAGCCTTGTGTTCGGAGCTGGTTTGCTTTGTAGCCATAAATAAAAGAATGCTGATAGTTCAGATGCGATTTTACATAAAATACATATTTAGGAGTCAATGTGTTTTTAATACGACATAACATTTATCAAATATGTTTTCATTCTGAAAGTGCTTTTCGGTCTGGCTTTGAATGTGTTTTTGGCAGGCAGCTGCTCTCTCCTCAATACTAAATAATGACCTACTTTCACCCAGGTAGCGTCTGACAGTGCAATTGATGATTGCAGAGCACTTGGGATATGATGCATATAATAAAAAGTCCCAGTGGCGTTACTGTCCATTATCACGACTCATAGAATGACTCTAGTCCAATCAGATTGCTCTGTTGGAGCTAACTGTTATATGATGTATATTAATTTATATTTCAACCATGTCGCGGATGAATTCTCACATCTTATTGGTCATATATATTTTTTTTATTTTATTTAAAATCAGTGCACCTTTGAAAATTTACAGTGATAGAATACAACAAAATATTATTTAACCAATGTTGGTACGATTTTTATCTTTTAAATAAGATTATGATAAGATACCTGGCCCACATAAAGACAATAAGTAATTACTGATGTCTTTTTTCCACCCCATGCCCAAACGCCAGCCACTGGATGCAGTGCCGGTCCCAAGCCCAGATAAAATGGCAGGGTTGCATCAGGAAGGGCATCCGACACACAAGCTTTGGCAAATTATGTGTGGATCGGATGTTCCACTGTGACAACCCCTCGGTGGGAGCAGCAGAAATACCAACAACAAATTACTGATGTCTTTTTAAAGTTTGGCGGAAGTATAAAAAGTACTGTACATAATACCCAAAAAGCTGAAAAGGTGACATCTGGAAAATTTGCACAACCCCTATGTGCAAATCTATGTGCCTCTATGTTGCCTGTTGCTTACCAGCTTATAATCATAAAATCCTAATCATTAGCTTTTTGTCATGCTTAATATAGAACAAAAAGGAATGTAAATTGTCTGATTTCTGTTTTTTCTTTCTTTCAGGCCCCAGATTAAGATAATTTCCAGTCCTCTTTGATTAACAAGACCTATTTTCCAAGCATCTCGTCTCTTTATGTGGCTGCATATTTTTCTCAGAGCGTAACTCAGGTGTCTTTACTCGAGGGCATGTGGATTTCAAGCTGCGCCTGGGAAAGGGAAAAAAAAATCCCACACGTCTGTTTGTCTAGCTCTTGATGGTGTTTGAGTCATATATGGCTGAGGATGATTACAGTAGATCAGTGGTCTGTGTGTATAGCATAAGGCTAGTATGGACTTACTTTTGGGCAGGAGTTGTCTGGTTTTCTTTCTCTTTTCCTTTCAGTGTGATCATTCCTATTAATACACCACGGACTCATGCTAAAACATCAGTATTCCGCTCTGTTCTCTTTCTCTCACACTTCTTCCCTTTCCCTTGTGTGTTTATTTTCATACTATGGGGTATGATAGCTGCTTAATAATTGATTTTTTGGAGTGTATAGCCATGCACTGAGATATTCTGATTCATCCTTAGAGTAACTCGCTGCCTGCTTCTTGCATCATTTAGGCCTGACAATTAGCTGTGGCTCTCTAACATCCTTTGGAGTTTTGGCTTTCTCGATCTTGTTTGGTGAAAAGTTTGCAGCAAGCGGATGCCGGGCTTTTCTTCCCACTTTTTTGACAAGGTGCCGCACCAGAACGAAATACGACCACAGCAGCTTTAGATCTGCCCTCCAGGCCAATCCGAGAGCAAGTAGCATTGGATAGTTGGCTATGATTTTTGTGTGTATGTGTGTGCCGGCACGTTTGTGCACCAGTCATTGCAAAGCCAAAGTCAAATTGTGTAGCTGGATAGTTTTCACAACATGGCTGGTTTTGGCTGTGGTCGGAGCAGCTCTGCATCTAACACAAGAGTTGTTCTTTTCCTATTCCTGAAGATGAAACATTAAGGTTTGCTAACTCTCCCTCACAGCATACACAGGTGCACACACACATACTCTCCAGCATACACGTGTCAGTCTGGACTGTCTGTCTTGTGGACATTTCAGCATAACTGAAGAGACTTCACTTTTTAAGCAACTTTATAGAACCAGACCTCATGAAAGTTTCTGCAGTTGTGCTACACAAAGTTAGCATGTTGTACAGATTCTTAACACAGTTTTATGACCGTGTGCATGAGCAGTATACTGTATATATCTAAATATGGTTTTGGATTGAGTGTGTTGTGTATTCCTGTCAGGAAGGCAGGTCTGGATACAAATAAAGGTTTACAGAGCAGTGCTGAACCCAGATTTGTAGTCAGGGTGCAGGAAATGGTCAGGAGTTACAGCACGTACTGGGCAAGGCAAGAGCAAGACATTACATTAGAAATCGTATCTAGAACCCTGATGGAAAATGTACCATGTTTGTAGGCTGCACATTACTCTGTGCTCTGTAAGTAAAGCTTGACAATGATTTAAGCATGGATGTGACAATATGTGCTAATGGATCAAAAGCAGGTCTGCTTTGCAATAGTAAGCTATTAATTTGAAGGGGAAAAAAAGGATGTAATATTCATAAATATTATATTATATAACTTCTCTTTTTCCTAAATTGGATTATACGAAAAAATACATAAAATATAATGAATTTCTATCGTAATTACACATTGTTGTTTAGAATAATGGTTAATTCAATATGGTTTACAAAAGTAAATAAGTAAATTATTAATTAGTTTTTGTTATTGGTTAGAGTTATATCTTACAAATCAGGAAATGCATTTCTAATTTTTCTTTTTAATATATATATATATATATATATATATATATATATATATATATATATAAAAAAGGTTTATATGAAAATGCATAAAAATATAATACATTTCATGTAAAATACACATTGTTGTTTAGAATAGTAATCCATTCAATTTGGTTTAAAAGACAATATAAAAATAAATGTATACAGTAAGTTACTCTTTAATGTTGTTGTTTGCTGTTAAATTCAATTCATGAGTGCTAATTCATAGTAATTTTACTTACTATGTCTTAATAATAATAATAATAATAATAACAGCAATAATAACAACAACAACTATTATTATTATTATTATTATTATTATTATTATTATTATTATTATTTTAATGTATGCCACTTTTTTTCAAATAAAAAATACATGAAGAAAGGGACATATTTCCAATTTTACTATAAATGTTCTACCTAAATTAATATAAATTAATATATATTTTTTCATATTTAATTCAGTCATTGTTTGATTCATTGACCGTGTTTTTTGGCAACCACATGTTGGTTTGTATTATATGTATTTTACATTTATGCTTCATCTTAAGCATGTCAGTTCTGTTTGGCTCATTACATCCTGATCCAGCATAACCACTGATCGTCTCTTTAAAAGTGTCATTCCTCTGCTTCATTTTGTCAGTGGCATGCTAAATGTAGCTTTTTGGCCAACCACAAATACAGGGCTGGGCTATGTGCGAGCAACTGAAAGCCACAGGGAGAGACGGTGCCTTAAACCAACTGCCAGAGTCCTTGGTGGAAATAGCAGCTCAAAGGAAAGGAATATCTGTGGCTGGATGGAGCTGTAGGCCACACCATAACCTGGGATTCCTAACCAAACAAGCAGAAAATAGCTGCTCTTGGACCACACTGGCAAAGTGCTTAGTCACACTCCCTTTCCTGCAATAAAGATGGACCCTGATCTGAAATCAGTTTTTTTGTTTTGGCCAAAGTTATAAATTACGAACACTCCTTAGTGTGGTAGTGCAATTGAGGTAGTGCAAAAACTGCTGTGAATGACGCAATTTATATTTAGAGAGATTGAATGTTCCAGTCTGACTGTGGGAAAAAAAAAGTCTCAATTTCAGATAATTACATGAATCATTGGCTTAGTCATACCGTACGGCCGGTTTTCAAAGTTTTAATGTGTTTGATCCGTTTCCAGGAACAGTAGTGATCCTAATCTGATCTATAAAGCAGGTGTGAAATTCAAATTACTGCTTGTTTCTGCCAAAAGAATGGCACGATAGCTGGATCAGGAATGTGTGCGTTACTACATCGGTTCTAATGCAGGTCTTCTACAAAACAGCTCTCATGAGCCAACTCCTGACTCAGTTTGTGAAGAACAGCTTTGATAATGCTGATTCAAATTAAATTACACAATAAATTACGAGGGATTTAGCAATGACAGCAATGATTAGCACACCAACAGTGACTACATATTTATTTAATTAACTAAACACAGATGTCTGAAGTTAGAATATTTTTGACTGATTTTTTAGTTTGATAATAGGTTTGCCACAATCATTTCATTTATTATTAATAATGCAACATTATTCAGACAAATGTGAAGTTCAATGTATTAAAATGCTTTAAAACAATGACAATTTAAGATAACAAGAATATATTGTTTTTATTATGATGATTTTATGCAATGCAATTGCTATATAAGAAACAATAACGTTCTGCAGTGTCACTGTGCTTGATTGCTATGCCACGAAAGTTTGCATTTCATTTGAGAGTTCTCGAGTTTTAGCCATTTTTGTACTAAAGGTGGACACCCTGGCTTAAGAAAGTAAAAGTCCTGACGCATTTTTTAAATTAAATAAACCAGCTGATTCTAATTAGCACAACTCTTCAGCCAGATAGGAGAGAAGTAATTAGTGAGATTTTGGGCACAGGGAGAACTATAATACATGCCACATGCTGTCTTAATACATTTTGGCCACCACTGTGCATCAAAACATGATTTTAATTAAGACTATCCACAATATGTTTTTAGTTAGATAGTAAAATTAACATTGCCGGACTTTTTAGTTATATGCTCCTACTACATGGAAAGGGGAAAAGGAGGAAAGAAAAAAAAAACTTTCTCTGGAAACTTGGAACTTTCCTAGGAGTCAGAAGTGATGACATGTTAATAAAGTCAGAACGTTTTGGTATTTATGAGTTTGAAGAAATGACACTTTTTCAAGGTAGTTGAACAAATTTGATATTTTAAGTAATCATAAGTACTTAAATAACAGTAACTTTTACTTTAAAGTTCTATAGAGCCCTGGTGGCTCAGTGGTAGGTGTTTTGCATGCCATGTGAAAGGCCCGGGTTCGATTCCCAGGCTGGATTGTCAACAATTTATTTGATTTGCAACCAGTTCAACAAACTCAAAAATTTATAGTACTGTTTACTTAAAATTGGAAACATCATTACTTTGACTACTAAATTTGATGTAACTGATTACCGCAAATATTTTGAGTTTTGCCAACTTAATCGGGTTTACAGTGTAGCTAAGTATTTTGTTTTTTCTTGGTTTGTGTTTCATGGCAAAAAAAAACAATGTTTTCTATAACAAGCTTATATTTCTAAAGATTTGCCGCATCTTTTAGCCATATCGTATTTTATGTGCGTTCAATATGCCCATGTTTAACTGTGTAGACTATTTATTAAACAGAATGAATGGTAGCAAGTAGCTAAATAAGCTACTGAAGTAATTCTCCATGCTAACAATGCTCCCTGCTATTTTTTTTTTATTAATGTCAAATCTTGTTGCTATCAGTTTCTACTTGACTTGCACATGCATGTTATCAACAGCATCACCTTTAATTGTATTTAAAATACTTTATAATACTGTTTCAAAAATATAATATAATATAATATAATATAATATAATATAATATAATATAATATAATATATAACACAGTATATGATATTTGATATATATTATATATTATACTTTGCATGGACATAGTAATTAAACTTTCGAGCAGTGTTAGGCAATTACTTGTACTTTTAATCACATATTGAATTTGTGTAATTCTGTTATATCTGCCAAAAACCCAGATAAAATCATCATGGTTTGATTTAATAGACCCACATATTTGGACACAGTCGAACACTGAAATTGCCACATGTTGCTTTTTAAACACACACACACTCCCAACCTACACCTAAAAAGCAAGACAAGATGGCCGTCAATCGTCAGAAATTAACACAGTGTTCTTGTGATGCAATTCCAGTAGTAAATATTAGAGCCAGTACACCAACAATGTCCACTGCTGACTAAACAAACTAGCACTAACTGGTTTTCATATGACGGGTCATTTTTTTGACTTTATTCCACATAGTTTTGAAACTCACAGAAATGTATGTTTTGTGTACGGCCCGGATTAGTAAATACTTTCGAATGTAAGTCATAGTGGACGACAGTCGTGCCAACAGAGGCAAGTTTTAATGAGAGCTTTTGCTGTATGAGAAAACATGTTTTTTTTTTTTTCTTCTTCTTCTTTTTTTAACACTTCGAACTTTGAAAGTTGATGGACAGGCATGTTCTAGGTCATACCTGACATCTAGTGGAGGTCTGTTTTAATCCTCCAGCTGTACATAACCTCTGCAGGTGAGAGTGTGTGAAGTACCTCATGTTTCTGCGTGCGAATGGAGAATCATGTTTCAAGTATAAACTGGACTTAAATCTAAACCGAGGTTGACCTCTGTAACCAATAATAAATAATTTGCCTCAATAAAAATAAAGATTATGAGGACTGGATGATTGTCAGGACATTTGATATTCTATCAGATATTTAATCCTTGTGCAGATATTTGATCCCTACCAAGATATTTAATTATGATATTTTGATATTTTTTTTTATTGTATAGCGCTTTTAACAATTTACATTGTCACAAATCAGCTTTACACAATCAAAATAATGATTTAAGTTTAAAAAAAAAGTTTCAGATATAAAACACACACACACACACACACACACACACACACACACACACACACACACACACACACACACACACAAACTTTTTTTTTTCTCCTGTAAGGACCTTCCATGGAAATCTAATGATGACCCACCAAAATCTTACCTTATCCTTAACCTTCATAACTGGAAAAAGTTTACTTTTTTTTTTTAAACAAATTTTCCAAAAAGTTATATTGTAAGGACGTGGTAAATGTGGAGCCACTAGACAGTCTCCTATCATTATGAGGACCTTTGCTCCTCACCACGGTTTAAACAAACATACATTCCTCCAGTGATACGATGTCTTGCGGTGAATGTAGTGTGTGTGTCTGTGTGTGTGTGTGTGTGTGTGTGTGTGTGTGTGTATTTGTCTTATGGCTCATAACTTCCAACTTTAACCTGTGCCCTCTAATAAGTTAAAGAGCCAGTTTAGTTTCAAATCAAGCCAAGGCAGATGGCTACACAACCATGCACACATACACATACACAGACACACACACACACACACACACACACTGCTCAGCACATACTAAATTAAAGCACCTGGTAGGCAGCAGTCGTTATCTTTCATTTCCCTGTGTTTGTGCGTGCGCGTGTATGTGTGTGCACGTCAGCTGACAAAACTGCACACTTTATGAAAACACCTAGGGTGTTAGTGCCCTGAAAGGCTCTTTTGTTTTTGCATTCCTGTGTTGTGTGTGTGAACACCTCTTCTCTTTCCTGACCTCATAATTGCTGAAGCAACTCAGGGTTTCACTTTTTTTTCCCCCCTTTTAGAGCAGCCTGCTGGGCTTAGCCTGTCTGTCTCAGCTTAGCCTCAAACATTAACTTTACCCAAGACGCACACACACACACACACACACACACACACACACACACACGCACGCGCAAAATGTTTTTATGACTTTTTACGACTGTGAGAAAACAAGCCAGCATAAATAAATCTAGAAGGAGATTTTGTTTTACTTTGTTTTCTGGCCACTTGAAGTGATGTGTTAAAAAGGCGTGTGAGTGCACGTGCGGTTAGACACGTTCACATGGACAGGAATGAAAGATAATGACCAGTAACCAGGTGCGTTAATTAGTGTTATTGGAGTGTTTGGTGTGAAATGAGGAATCATTAGCTAGCTCATTGTGCTAGTTTAAAGATATTATGTTAGCTGTGTTAAAGTGCCTCTGGCAAAAAAAAAGAAAAAAAAAAAAAACAATAAATAAATAAAAGTTTTAGGCATGTTCAAGTCAAATTGGGACTTTTGATTGTTTAGAATAACAGAACACATTTATGCGCACAAAGACTCCCTTTATGCCTCTATATAATCCTCTGTTACACTAATGGATTGTCTGAAACGATGGCCTCCCAGGAACTCCTTTAATGGCCGAAATATGTAGAAATGGCTTGGAGTGAGGTCAGGAGTCTGGTGGAGTTCCTGTAATGTGCAGGTGGTGTTGGTGAATGATTGTGTGTTATATATATATATATATATAAATTCTAATGCAAGCTTTGTATGGATTTCACAGACTTGATACGCATGCAAACATACAAAATAAAGGAATAAGGTTCAAATACGATTGTTTACAAAAGAGCTTCTGGAGAACTGAACGCACTGATGCAGACACACACTCTCATTTCTTCACCATGCTCTGTGTGGCCTTGTCTCTCCTCTGCCCTAATTTCTTTGTGTGTGCATGGACAGGCTTATGCCCCGTCTCTGTGTGTTTGCATTGGCCATTACAATCCCCACTTTCCTAAGTCCCTGAGCAGCCACACTCCAGCGCAGCTTTACTTTAATTTGATCAGTGAGGTCCTGCTTTCATCACTACGGAGGTCTAATGCCCCTAACCGCATTATCCTGACCCCTATACCCGACTCTTTCTTTCTTACACGCACACGCGCACGCACGCACACCCACACAATTCCTTCATCCCATTCCTATGCCCTTGTCAACCTCTTACTCAAGTGGCTTCGGGGAGCCACTGGCACTGGAGCGTGACAATGGCAAAGGCTTCTGGGAAACAAATACCTCAGTGACCAGAGAGCTTGTGTTTTACAAGCTAATGCACCTGCCATGAAATCACTGCTTTTATGTGATCAAGGCAAACCATCCATATTCATTCTTCACCTTACATTATACACCATCATATTGCATGAGACATCCTTGTCACTTTCATCACTTTGTTCTTGAGATGTCATTTATTTATTTTATAATTGCTATTATTTTTTAGCACCACTAATTTTATGAAGCTTTATTAGCAATGAACATACATTACCTATAACATTACAAATGTTCAAATACTTTGGGGTATTTTATTCTATGTAATTGATCACAACACATTTCTCTTTGCTTTACATATCACAACATTTTAAGTGATTATGAATAGATTCCCGTCTCTGTGTGCATGGAGTTCGCATGTTCTCCCCGTGCTTGGTGGGTTTCCTCCGGGTACTCCGGTTTCCTCCCACAGCCCAAAGACATGTAGGTTAGGTTAATTGGTGTTCCCAAATTGGTCGTAGTGTGTGAATGAATGTGTGTGTATGTGTGTTTGTGCCCTGCGATGGATTGGCACCCTGTCCAGGGTGTACCCCGCCATGTGCCCTAAGTCTCCTGGGGATAGGCTCCAGGCCCCCAGTGACCCTGAATACAGAATTAAGCAGCACAGATGATGAATGAGTGAAAAATAACAATTGTCAGTATACTAAGAACAGATACATTTATCTACTATGCCATCGTTCCAGCCTGGAAACATTTATTATCTATGAAATAATTGTAATAATTTTCAAATAAATTTGACCTCAACAATCCCAATTGCAAGCATTTTTACTGTTTTTTTTTTTCTTTTTCTTTTGCATAAAAATTATTACAAATATGTTAAACCGAAAAGAAAAAAAATATCCAGAAATATAATTAAACTTATGTTTGGATCATCGA
>QNUK01000249.1:845000-870000 GCA_013621035.1 Clarias magur
GCAAAAAATTTGCCTTGCATGCAAAGCAATGTTGGCATACGAGTAAACGAACCGAGGTGAACCAAGTTGAACCGAATACTGACTAAGTTGCGGGTTTCAGGAAGCCATTTAAAATTAGTTTGCATCATTCGAAAGCCATGCGAAGCGAGTTTACATATTTTTTATGGGTGTTTTTTTTTTTTTTTTTTTTGCTTTTTGTGCAAGATTTAGTGAAGACAAAGCACCATGGGTCCCAAGAATGATGGAAAGCAAGGGTGTTAATAAGAAGAAACAGGAGCCACTTTCAGTTTTGTTTTTAAAGCAGCCAGTGCCAAGAGGAATCATAAATCAAGGATACATAAGGTTTAATGTCTTTTTATATTTCATATTGTATTTAATTTGCATGCCTTTTCTAAATGGTATGATTGTTTTTATATTCGAAAATATGGTTATAATGTTAGACATTAGCAATATTGGTAATATTTTTAGGTGGCTGGAACAGATTGTCTGCATTTACATGATCCTATAGGAAAATGCATTTCATACTGCGAAATTTTAGAATATGAACCTCATAACAAAACATTTCATAATATAATTTTTCATAATACAAACTTCTTCACCCAGAGCGCATAGCCAATTCTGGTTTCTTAGTCATGGGTGGCTGCGGCATCTTTGGGTTCCAAACACCAAACAAGAGGGCAAATGCCGTGAGTTACATTCAAATTACATTGCATACTGTATAAATGGCGGTAAGGCCTTTTAACACCACCCCATTTACCTTCCTGCTTATTACTCCCAAATTAATCCTTAAAGTTTTTATGATAACTTATGTGCATAATTCAAGCAAGGTTCTTGCCAGATTAAAGTGAAATTAAGTTTTGGATCCTGTAATGTGAAGGACCTTTAAAATCCTTCAAATTGAATGAAAATAGTTATTAGTTTTTGAATAAGTGGTCTGGATTTCCATCCTACAGTTTGAAATCTCAATTTGTTTTCCATACCAGTGTCATGAGCCAAACGTATGGTGCTTGTAAAGAACTTTCCATTTGCACTTTCCACTCATGAGGAAAAAAAAAAAAAAAAAACTGAACCTGATCTGATGAGATAAACATGGATGATTTGGTAAAATTTTGCTCAGTTCTCCTGAATAAAGTTGCTATTTGGTGTTCATCCGAGCCTTCACCTTTGCAACTTTACTTGCAAACTGAGTGTATTTTTGTCCTGCTGTCGTATCTCCAAAGCCCTTGCAGCAGTAGTGATGTTTGTGGGTTTAGGAGTAAAAGAGGGACATGGACAGCATCTGATAAAGCTGTCCTCAGGATTTGATATCTGGTAATCCGATGTTGAATAAGCACTGAAGGATGGCTTAGGGCTAGATCAGGGTTGTGTCACTTATGAAGACCCCTCACATGCTCTTTTTCTTGCTCTCATCCCCTCTTCGGGATGTGCCCGGGGTCCAGGAGCAGATTTCAGCCGCCTGGTTTGTCATCTCTCACAATGGGGAGCGCTAAGCACTGGCACAAAGGGGCCACTTCTTTGCCATCTGATTTCATTCAGCTCAATAAGATGAAGGAGGATAAGAGCAAGGATAAGAGTGTTTGAGCGGATAGTGAGTGTGTGAGCTCCTAAAACGTGTGGAGTGCGTGTATCTAAGTTTAGATGTCTTAATTTGATGTAGCGTGTGTATGGATCTGTCTGTATGGTGTACTGTGATAAAAATTGTTTCAGGTGTGTGTGTGTGTGTGTGTGTGTGTGTGCGTGCGTGAGTGTGTGTGTGTGTTAGTGTATGGGGGTGTTTTTTTGGGGGCAAGGCTGTAATCCTTCTTCTTCTCCTCTTTGAAGCAGAGCAGATGTGGATTTGCATATGTGGGGGTCCCAGGCTCCGCCGGAGATTAGGCACTGGTTTTGTGAGATCGGCCTGGAAGGTGCATATTTAATAACTGCCTGAAGCGACGGAGAGCAGAGGGACAAAAGGCAAGGAGGAGGTGTGCAACCTCTACACACCCGAACAGGGCCGAGAACAGATTGCGCCAGCCTTTGAGTGGTGTTCCGACAAGGGTTTAAGGGTTTACATACAGCCCTGGGAGAGAGATGGTGAGAGAGAGAGAGTTAATAAAGGGATTTATCACTTGTTCCTCTCATCTGGACGTTTGTTTGCTGTCTTGTCCTTGGCTGCTATTCATTGTATGTTTTTTATATACTTTTTTTTTTTTTTTTGGGGGGGGGGGGGTATGGTGTATGTAGATGACAACTACTAACATGCTTCATTGGGAATCTGGAACCAGAAGGACCACAGTAATAAAAGCTAAATAGTCAACCAGACAGAAAAAAAAACAATATTAGTTTTGCAAAATAGGGATAAATTTAATTACATTATGCAGTTTCAAAATGGGTCTTTACATCACACACATGCCATATGCACTTACTTTACCTTTGTTTGTTGAAATGTATTAGATCAAATTTCAATAATTTGCTTATGTTGCAATCTCTGCTGTAATTTTTCCTCAAGTTAACACAATTTGACATATGCAATCCTGACCTACCTGCTTGTCCAGCATTGGGCAGCTTAATTTTATTACCCTATTGGTCCCTATTAATAGTATTTAGAGTTTACTTTTTTCTTTTTTTTTTTACAACTAGGTGCAATATTACTGTAGCTCTCTTGAGCAACCAGATCAGTGAATCTATTCAATCACTGCTGCATTAAAAAAAAAAAAAAGAAAAAATTGGGCAGTCAAAAGAGCAAATTGTACTATTTTTTCCTTTGTTATTGCTACATTTTGTGTTTTTCAGGCTCCATCCTTGTGTTTTTGTAGCTGCCAGATTTCTCGTTCTTCCTCTAGTGGCTCTCTCGCTAACCCTCTCTCTAACTCACTCTTCCTTACTCTCGCTGGAATATTGAGTTCGTACTTACTTTCAGGTTCGAATGAGCGTGTCAGCTCACATCATTTTGATCCATTCCATCTGTGAGGAAGAAGAAACAGAGTGAAAATAAGAAAGAGAGAGTGAGTGAGCGATAGAGGAATGCAAGGATGTACCATCCCTGAGGTACCACTGCTTCCCTCAAAAACAGCAGGATTCAAACATATGTTTAAATGTGTTTCGATTTCGGCTAGTTGCACAGAACTCAACACACTGGTTGCTTACATTTGAAAACGTATTTGTTTTTTTGTGATTCATTCATTCATTTTCTATACTGCTTATCCTGCACATGGTCACTCGGGACTATATTATTCCGTGAGACTTTGGGCACGAAGGCGGGATACATTATGCACGCAAACACAGTACAGGGAAATTTGGGAAAGACAATTAGCCTAGACTGCTTGTCTTTGGACTGTAGGAGGAAACCAGAGTAACTGGAGGAAACGCACCAAGCACGCGAAGGACATGACAAGTCGACACCCACAGACTCGAATCCTCGAAACCAGTGTGTCTGTCTGTATGATGTTTTATATTATTCATCTATTCATCCCCTTTGCTTGCAGTGGTTTGGATCCCTTTTACCTTCTGAACTCGTCTTAATTCGTAGATTCAACATGGTGTCAGAAACATTTTGGTCTATATTTGACATGATAGCATCACACAGTTGCTTCATCAGCTGCACATCCATGATCTGAATCTCTGGTTCCACCACGTCACAAAGGTTCTCTACTGGAGACTCTGGAGGCCAATTTCATACAGTGAACTCATGGTCAAGAAGCTTTTAGCTTTGTAACATGATGGGCTATGGGCTGTGGTAATAAAGTGATGGACACAGTCAGCAACAATACTCAGGTACTGTAGGCTGTGCCATTTAAACACTGTTCAATTGGTACTAAATGGCCCAAAATGTACCAAGATTATGTCACCCACACTATTACACCACCACCAGAATGAACTGTTAACACAAGGTGGGGTGAATCCATGTTTTCAAGGTGTTTACAACATATTCTGACCCTACAGTACCATCCAAATGTCAGAGCAGAAATTGAATCTCATCAGCTCGGGCAGTGTTTTCCGATCTTTTATTGTCCAATTTTGGTAAGCCAGTGTGAACTGTAACCTCAGTTTCCTGTTCTTAGCTGAGAGGAGTGGCACTTCTGCTCCAAGACTTGACTTGTTGTGGGTTCAGGGATGCTCTTTGGAATACCTAAAACAAGATGGTACAGTATTTGAGTTACTGTTGCCTTTCTATAAATTTGAACCTTGGCCATTCTCCTCTGACCTGTGGTATCAACAAGACATTTTCACCCAGAGAACTGACACCCACTGGATATATATATATATATTTCTTTTTCTTTTTCAGACCACTCTCTGTAAACTTTGGAGATGGTGGTGTGATAAATCAATTGTTTGTTTTTTTTTCCGCACCAACAACCATGCCAGGTACAAAGTCACTTAAATCATTTTTCCCCTCCAGCTCTGTTTGGGCTTCAGCAGAGAGTCTTGACCATGACTACATGCCTAAATCATTGAGTTGTATAGATGTCCAAGGTGGCCAGTCAGTGAATATATACAGTATGGCAGACTAAACACCTCTCTGGACGCAGCATGGATATGTTGTAATGTGATTTCTCCCAAAACAGACACGAAACATCACAATTTTTTCATTCACCTTCTCATGCAAAACAAGAAAGTATGCAGTTAAAGGGTATTTTAAATTTTGTAGCCTGGACATCAAATTTCACCATAAATAAACCCACACCGAATATGTCATAATTTGAGTTACGGTGTGGTCAGAACTGCATCATGGTTTGACCGTGTTAACTTGATTAAAAATGGAAATATATAAAGAAACCAATTTAAAGGACAAAAATAAATAGAGGATTATTTCAATAAATGGAGGCCATCAGTGAAATATTAGAAGCCCTTAAGACCATAATTAGGGATTAGCAAAAGCCACTGGACTTTCCAGAAATCATTTTTATTCCGATTTTCCGGCATGAAGGAGAAATCCAGTGGCCTGTGGCACACATGGCAAGGGGGGTAAAACAAAATAAATACAATTACACTAACCATTAATCCAAATGTACCTTTCCAAAACTATTTCCTTGGAGCAAAATATTCAATTGCCTTTATTATCAAATTATCAAAGTCCCAAGTTCAATTTCCATATCCTTATGGGTAAGTACACTTTTTATCATTTTAATTTTATAACCATTTTCTTACTGAAATTAAAAGGATAACAGATGTACAGTATACAAATATTTGACTTCTCATGAAAAGCAGCATTAACACATTAAATAAATTGAATTAATAATTAATCTGAAATCAGAGTAAATTCTTGAATTTAGACTGTTTACGCAAGCATGCAGGTCAAATAGCTTTGTGTGTGTGTGTGTGTGTGTGTGTGTGTGTGTGTGTGTGTGTGTGTGTGTGTGTGTGTGTGTGTGTGTGTGTGTGTGTTATGAAAATGTGAAGTTCATGCATTCTGGGGGGTGTATTATATAGCCCTAGTTTTCTCTTTGGATTTGCAAAAGGATTGAGTCAAAAGGTGTGTATATGTGTGTACAGTATATGAGCATGCATGAGGCAGGTCTGGGTCTCTGTGGAGTTGTTTGGCCTCTCGTTATCTGTTCTGAGCTCACACGCTGTCGTAACGAAGCAGGCGCAGCAGAAGTCTCTCAATCCCAGTCTCTACATCGTAGACCACAGAAAATTGTGGTTAATATTTCAGCAAGGTGTGTGTTAGCAGAGGAGAGACAGAGAAAGATAATGTTAAATCTATTGATCAGACTGGTCTTTTTTATTCCTACCAGGATGTATTTCTTCTATAAGGCTGGCTTACACTAAATTATTTCTCAGACATTTCGAAATTATATCTGTATTGGAATGAGTGAACCATCCTGGATGTAAATGTTTCTTAGATCTTGTGTCCTCTTACATGCAAAGTCAAGGTCACATGCAAAGAAATGCCCTACAGACTCTCTCTCTCTCTTTCTCTCTCTCTGACTCACACAATATCTACAATACAATAAATGCACAATTATGTGGTTTCTGTAAGAAAGACCCTTTAGCAAATTATGTAGTATTAAAGAATTTGTATATGTCATAATTAATAGAAATCGACATTTTCTTAAATTAACATAGTGCTGATTGATATGTTGGTCCAGTCAAATAGTGCCTTAAGCTATTTCTGAACAAATGAAGAGCTGCAGTAAATGCACTTCTGTAAATATTTAATTGCCTTTAAAGTGTTGAGAAATTAGTTGATGGTGTATTTCTATTTTAAAATGCATAACATTATCAAACTTGCTTCAATATGACAGCTGTCTTTGGAAAGAATTGCAAATCATTTTAACAATGAAGTCAAATAAGCACAAAGAATATTGTTCAGGCTTGATGATAAACTATTAATACAATACTGTTAGTGATATATTTTTAAACGAAACTTAAATTTGCAGTGACCTAATGATTTTCTGTTTAAAATGATATGTTCAAAACTGGACAAAAAAAAAAAAAACTATCCCAAACTAGATCCAACAGAATTTGGTAAGTTGAAAAACCAAAGACCTGTGGTTAATTCAAGGTCAGCAGGTGAAACAGTGCTTGGATTTGTCCCTTTTTACCTACGGGTTGCCACATCAGATCATATGATCCTTAAAATCTGGCACAGGTTTTATTTCAAACGCCCTTATTGATGTTACACTCCTATTTCATAACCAGGCTTGGGATTGGCACTGCTTGTAGTGGCTAGTTTTTTTTGCGGGGAATAGGGTTAAGGGTCTTACCCACAGACCCAAGAGTGGTGACCCAGCAGTGGCCAGGCTCAAACCTCCGACGCCCCCAAATTCAGCAACCCAGAACCTCAACTGCCTGGTCCAATGCTGCCCTATTGCTGCAACTCAATAAAGTTTCATAAGAAAATGTAATAAAAATAACTTGTGAAAATTTAAATGATGATGACGATGCCCATGACTTGCACCAATCAGGCATAACATTGACAGCAAAGGGGAATACCAATATTAATTATCTTCTGACAATGTCCACCATCAAGGCTGGGATATACAGTATTAGACGTTAAGTGAAAAAAGTCAGATCTCAAGGTTGATTTGTTTTTCGAGCAGGAAATATGGGAAAGCGTGATGATCTAAGTAGACTGGATCTTTTGAGGTGTTCTCAGGATGCAGAGGTTAGCACCTACCAAAAATGGTCCAAGGAACAACAACCGTACTGGGATCCCAAGGATCACTGCCTGAATGAGAGGTTAAGCCGAGCCCATTCGTTCTGACCCCACAGAACAGCTAATGAAAGACAAATTATTGTTAATTAATGCTGCCTATGATTAAACATGTGTCAGAAAACAGTACATCCCATCTTGGGGAAAGATGGCTTCAGGATCGAAGAAGGGGAAGAAGGCAAGCTAGCAGAGGCAGTGTGATGCTCTGGACAAGGATCTACTGGGAAACCTAGGGTTTTGGCATTCATGGCGATGTTACTTTAACACGGTACTTATCTACAGTGCTACATTACATTACTGCAGACAAAGTACCTCCATCGCAGGAATTGTTCAGGAATGGTTTGAGAAACATGACAAAAAGCTCAACAAACAAATTAAATCCATGGAAGCTTCACCTCGAATCTTAGAGGATGTTAAAGAGCCCATGCCTTGACAGTGCCACTGTAATGAGATAACATTACGTTTTAAAGACCGTCTCTGAACGATGATCCCGGCTGAGGTGGCTCAGAGCTCACTGCAGTTATTCAAGAACACCGACGGATTTGATCACCAAAGGCATCCTGTTTTTGCAGGACATTGCATGGCCTCATGCTCCCCAGAGCACCACTAGCTCATTATAAGAACAGGTACAGCCCAGGTACAGGTATATGGTACAGCCCTGATCTCTTTTCAAACCATTTTCACAAATTTTGGGAAAAATAAAGGGGTTCCTGGGAGACGTAAAGCAAGCAGTCTGTGCATGGCTCAACTCGTGTACTAGGGTGTTATATGGAGAAAAAACAAAAGGTAGGTTTTACTCTTAAGTATGTACTGTTATTCTGCGCCATCAAAAGTCCCAGTTTGACTCGAACACCCTTGTAGATTATATTTGAATGCTATCCCTTCAGACACATTTCATCTCAATAGGGAAAGCAACAGTTTCCTCATCCAAATGCTCTTCTAGACAAAAAAAAAAAAAAGCCTGGAAAGCTCCGTTACATCTCTTAATTACCCTTTTAATTGACTTATCACACCTCTCTCCTCAAGGGCCGCGGAGTGGTAATCGACTCGAGCAAGGTAATTCATAAGGAAGCAGAGAGCACGGGGAAGGCACAGACACTTAGCAATGCCTATTACAAGCGCAGACATCTTCTCCACTTAATCTAGTATTAAATGAAATGTATTATTATTTTTACGCTTCTCAGGGGAGCTCGTGTAATTGCTTCCCCAGGTGGTATTACAGGAGTGAAGGAGTAAAAAGAAGGGGAAAAAAAAGAAAGAAAAGAAAAAAAAAAAGAAGAAGAAGAAGTCATTATAATTCGACATGTATCTTAGACATTATAGTAATTACTCGACAACAATGGGAGCGAGGTAGTTTCTGATCAGGCGAAAAAAAGGACAATCACGGACACAATAGGAGGGCCTTCCTCTCCACTCCTGCGCTCACACTCCTTCAGTCGCACATTAATTGCTTCTTTGTTGGGAGAGATGAAGAGAAGAAAGTTACCGGTGTCCTGATGGGCAGAGGATCGAAGCAGTTCGGGATTACGGCTTTGGAACTTATAAGAGCAGGAAGTCTCGGTTGTGTGTGTGTGTGTGTGTGGGGGGGGGGGGTGTTTGTGTGTATGTGTGTAGTTTGGTAATATCTGATGAGGAAGTAGAGGATGGGGAGTGCGGGAAGATTTCCTGGGCATGTGTCTGTGTGTGTGTGTGTGTGTGTGTGTGTGTGTGTGTGTGTGTGTGTGTGAGGGTGCGCATGAGCACTGGACTGTGAAAAGCCATTGAGAGAGCATCCTTTATTTATTTGCGTGTGAAATATTTATCTGTCACAGAGGCACAGTAGAATGGATTTGTCAGCCTCCTGTGCTCACTCATGAGTGCGGACATGTAGCTGCCAGCAGTCCGGGCCAGTCTCCAGGGAACTGCAGGAATTTCACTTTCGAGAGCTTTGTGTCTGTGTGTGCGTCTAAATCAAAACCTGAAATCCTAAAGACATTGTTTGAGATTTTTAAAGAATACAATTACTAGGCAAGTGTACTCCTTACAAAGTCAAAACTGACAGATTCTCCTATCCTTTTGGGGACATTTCGTCCTCACCAAGTTATAAAAACTTGCACAAGCATACACACACACCACACGCTCACACAAACCTACCTGAAATAAATTATTTGTATCTGTTAATAGCAGATGAAAACCCAATCATGCTGAAAAACCCTCTCTCTTGCTTCTTCACTTCCGACGAAACTATTCCACACCCTAAATTTAAACACACACACACACACACACACACACACACACACACATACACACACACACTTTTCTAAGCATCACCGTGTTAACACACTTGGACAGAAGCAGGGCTGGAGCTGGTGATTGGAAGGCAAGTGAGATGTAATGTGGTGTGAATGGGTTTTAATTGTTTCTGTGCTCCATCTGCATGGAGTGTTTTCATGCAGATAAACAATGTGGGCTCTATTTCCATGCAGGTGTGAGAAACAAAATGCTGGCATATTGCTAATTTAGTTGGGTGTGAGCCAAATTCTCTCTCTCTTTTTTTTTTGTAAACCTTTAAATGTTCATGGCCAGAAATGAACTTGTTCAAGCAACAAGAAAATACAAATAAGATTTGCACTATTAACATTAGAAAAAAAGAAAGAAAAAAAAACAACAATTAAAAGTTCTACTTCTACTAAGTAAGACTGAGTCTGACTACTCGTTAAATACAACTGAACAGATGTTTTACCAATAAAACCAGAACCAGTCCTGGCTTGTGTAGATGTGAATATGAACATGAACATGTCTCATACGCATCATATAATATATGATGAATAAAAAATGAACATCATAAGAAATAAAACACTTTAGGACATACTGTTTTAGGAAAATAATCCGTAGCCTGGTGGTTTAAGTACATTGTTAAGATCTGAGAAAGAAATGTAAAAATGCATTTCTGTTTCTGTGGCATGTGGGAGTTATGCTTTATCCTTTGTACAAACCCTGATTTCCTTTTAAGCCATTTTCACATGTTTGGGAGAAAAGTTCCTGGGAGGTCAATATTTCGGATGTGAACCAAACAGGCTGATCATGGATGAGAACATTTTCTTCCTTGATATGGGGAAACAGTTTGTTTCCTTACAGTTATTGTATAATCAACTTGCATTTATTTTATTTATACATGTGGGCAGTTGAGGTTGAGAGTCTTGTTCAAAAGCCCAGCATTGGCAAATTGGGCAATACTGGCATTTGAACTCATGACCTTCTGACCAGTTGGTTAACAGCTTAAACACTGAAGCAGTACTGCCTCTATAAAAACATGATGCATTTACAGTATATCACTCAGAGCACAAGGGGCATTCTAAAATTTGAGGTACATTTCATATAAGTATAAAGTAAGTCATCTTTCTCAATAGAACAATTAATGGTTAGGAACATGGACCAAAATGCAAGTGGAAAAACCCCCCATTCTTCATACTTTCTTTTAGTAAAAAACATGCAAAAGATTGAATTACTGTACAAGGCAGGAGACTCTTAAATGAAAGCTGTAATCATAGTAATAATTGTTTTGTCATTTGTTTAAATAGAGTACATGTGTAATTTGATACTATTACAAATGTAGCATAATAAAACAGGACATTATTTTAGAGAAAAGGCTTTTAATGTTTTAATATTGGGTTGATATGAAGGCCATCAAAAGGGGTTCAGAGTATGCTGTACAAACGGCGTAATGACATCAGTATGGAAAAACATACACAAGCATGCAAACACACACACACACACACACACACACACACACACACACACACACACACACACACACACACACACACACACACACACACACACACACACACACACACACACACACACACACAAACGCACACACACACACACACACACACACACACACACACACACACACACACACACACACACACACACACACACACACACACACACACACACACACAGAGCACAATGAGATACAGAATTGCTGGTGTGTGCTTGCATAATTGAGGGCCACCTTGTTCAGGGAGAGAGGCTGTCGTCTGTGGAAGTGTCTGCCACCTTCCTGTAGAAAAGCATCCTTGAATAATGAAGAGCATCTCTTATGCAAAATGCAAGGAGCAGAAGGAGGACCGGAGACATGCTCTTTCTTTAAGAACACAGAGTGCATGGACTTGGCTTATTATATATATATATATAATAATAATACTCCTATTTACATATATATATTTCAACTGTTCAAAAGAAATAATATCAGGAAAGTCAATATATATAGGGGAGTGGTGTGTGTGTATTATATATATATATATATATATATATATATATATATATATATATATATATATATACAGTGTGTATGGTAATTCAAAAAGAATGAAAAAAACAAAACGATTTTTTCATGACTAATTGCAAGACAGGAAATACAAGTTCATTGTGAGTTGAATACTTGTGACTTGGCTGGAGTTTAGTATTACTTTTCCTTAATAAAATATTGCATAGAAAA
Organism: Clarias magur; assembly: GCA_013621035.1. Taxonomy (NCBI): domain Eukaryota; kingdom Metazoa; phylum Chordata; class Actinopteri; order Siluriformes; family Clariidae; genus Clarias; species Clarias magur. The sequence continues at coordinate 856,625 of QNUK01000249.1, forward strand.
ATCAGTTCATTCTTTTTGAATGACCCTATATATATTTCCTGATATTATTTCTTTCTACATTATAAAATAATGCTGAAAGCATCAAAAATATGCAATAATCTCTTTTGAACAGTTGAAATTGAGATGTGTCTGCTACTTATGATCTGTAAAGCGTTCATAACAGCTCTAATCTGAGCTGCTGTCATTTGGTGAGTTTTGATGCTCTAAATGAACTTCTCCTCAGCAGGAGAGGCATATTCTCATTCATGAGAACCAGTTTCATCGTGGTGCTTGATTGGTTTTGCAAATGCACTTCATAATACTGTTCTTGCAAGAAGTGTCCCAGAAGAGCTGACCTTTGTGTCTTAAAATGATTCTTATTTCATAGCATTAAAAACAAAAATAAAAAATGTGGAAAATAAATCCAAACTTTTGACTGGCACTGTATATAATTCCAATGATTTTGTACCTTTTATTTTGGTCATCTTTCATTTTTCTTTTAAAGAGAATCCAGACAACCTGCATGTTTTCTATCTATCTATCTATCTATCTATCTATCTATCTATCTATCTATCTATCTATCTATCTATCTATCTATCTATCTATCTATCTATGATAGATCTTTATTATTATTATCAGTAGTAGTAATAGTAGCTGCACTAGTTATTCATATTTATAATATACAAATGTCTTCATAAAGGACATAAATCTAAAACCAAAAACTTAGGCTATCTAGTGTAGTGTAGGGTCACTTTGATCCAAACCGTGTAGACTGTGGGTAAACCTGCACATAACAGAAGTAACTTTAAGAAGTTGTGTGTATATTTTGGAGTTTCTTCTCTGTCCGTTACCCACAAGCTCTCCTGCTGTGAGTTGAACATGCTGCTCTGTGACTCAGGCGCGGCATACAGCGAGTCAGTCTCGCCTTAACTATTTATCGTATGTGATGTCATATCAGTGAGAGCTGTTTGAAGCTCCCAGAGCACAGAAATGCATTTTCTCTTGCATTTGTGGCCAGCTGACCGTCTCTAGCCGGCCAATGAGCTCTGCCATTCCATGTTGAGTCTGGTGTTTGGGTCTCAGAGAGGAGGAGGAGGAGGAAGAGGAGGAGAAGAGAAAAATCAATGTGTATGCTTAACGATAAAACAAGATGAAAAAGAAAGATAACTATTCATGTTTCTTTTGGACTTCATCCCCTGTCGGTCATCTCTTTCTCTTTCTCTCTCTCTCTCTCTCTCTCTCTCTCTCTCTTTCTCTCTCTCTCTCACACACACACACACACACACACACACACACACACACACACACACACACACACCTTCTCTCCCTCTCTCTGCTTTCTCCGGCTTGCTCTTTCAGTCTTTAAAGGAGCAGTGGACATGGAAAAGATTAAATAATAAATCATAAGGTGGTCATAGAGCTGGGCCGGACAGAGTGGGCTTCACGGCCCGGCAGACGGAGGGATCAATTATTTACAGTCGGGGCTGAGATAAAACAAACGCTCAGGATACAAGACAGACTACACCAGGCTGGGGCACAGGTGTGTGTGTGTGTGTGTGAGAGAGAGAGAGAGAGAGTGTGTGTGCAGCTAGATAAACTCTAAAGGGAAAAGTATACAGGGAGGCCGGTGTCCTGTAAGCTTAGGGTGAGTTGGCTATGAATTAGTAAACTGCAAAAGTAGATAACCGTGTTCAGAGGCCACTTTTCAGAGACGAGTGTGTAGCTGGTGTGCATATGAACTGTGCAGGTCTGTGTGTGTGTGTGTGTGTGTGTGTGTGTGTGTGTGTGTGTGTGTGTGTGTGTTCTAACCAAAAATAAGACTCTCTTCTCTGTACTTGTACATTGACAGAACAGAGCATGAAGTGTCCACATAGTGACTGAAATACTAAAACAAAGTGCACTGATTTTTTTGGGGTGGGGATTCTCACTCTATTTTTTTCTTTCTAAACATATAAAACAAATCTAACTGATTATAAAAGTCTAAACGCACACCTTGTATTCCGGGAAATTTGTCTTAATTTGGGAAAACCCTTTGAAGTTCTGAAAAATACTGACATCTATCATTCCTTAACTGAAATGTCGCTTTTTTGAAAGAATCTCAACTAGTTCATCATTTTTAAGGCTTAAGGGTCAAGAATTATCCACCTTTATTAAACCTCTTGAAAAAAAAAAAAAAAAAACGTTGTGTTTAGGGCAAACTTGTGAATAAAATCAATATTTCCCCTATTTTCAGTGCAACTAATCATCATCATCATCATCATCATCATCATCATCATCATCATCATTATTATTATTATTATTATTATTATTATTATTATTATTATTATTATTATAATAGTTATCACTTGAAGGCAAGAATGTAGCAGAAATGAGAAACAACAGTCTTAAATGTTTTCAACATATGATATAAACTGGTGGCAAAAAGTATTAAAACAAGTATTAGAAAATTATAGTAAAAGTAGGAAAATTCTCAAATGAATTGTCGGATCCACCAGGTTGAGAAAAAATAAATGACTCCATACTAAATATTGATTGTTGTATAGCAATTTCATCACAATATGTTTTTTTTTTTTTTTTTTTCCCATCCACGTCATTTGGCACATCGAGCAACCCGGAGATAGATTCATCATTTCTGTGGCAGTTATTTAAGGGTTCAGGTTGCCAGCTTGACATCCAAATGTCATTTACATATTATTATTTAGAAATGCCAATTAGCCAAAACTGCATGTCTTTGGACTGTGAGAGCAAATCAGAGTATCCGGAGGAAACACATCACGCACGGGGAGAACATGTAACATGTAACTCCAAAAAAAAGACCCAAGGCGGGACTTAAACCCCAACCCTGGAGTTGCAAGGCGACAGTGCTAACTATTAAACCACTGTTCCACCTCACATTAGCATCCCATTATAGCTTTGCAAGTCATTCTTTTAGAAATATTTTTTTTTTGTAAATATCAGTTTTATTGCAATTTTTTGATGGCTGGTGTGATGAAAATGTATGTAGAATGTTTTGTGATGTCTTGGGCACGAGTACCTGCATACCTAGGTATGAAAATCAAAAAGTCAATGTTGGTAGAAAAAAAAATGTATCTTTTTTCCAGCAACTGCGACTGTCTGATGGGTTTTAGAAGACTGCGATAGATAGATAGATTGATTGATAGATTGATTTATTGATAGATAGATAGATAGATAGATAGATAGATAGATAGATAGATAGATAGATAGATAGATAGATAGATAGATAGATAGATAGATAGATAGAGTAGGTACAGGGGTTCTTCTTGCAGAATAATGGCCAGGTTACTACGTGATGCTCCTCCAAAATACTCCAAAGTGGCTCAATAATATTTAGATATGGTGACTGTGCAGGCCATGGGAGATGTTCAACTTCACTTTCATGTTCATCAAACTACTCTGTCACCAGTCTTGCTGTGTATATTGGTGCATTATCATCCTGATACACGGCACCGCCTTCAGGATACAACCTTTGAACCATTGGGTGCCTCATGGTCCACAGTCTTTAGCAGTGACGCGCCCATCTAGCACAAGTATTGGGCCTACAGTAGGGAATGGCATGATATTGCAGCCCAAACCATCACTGATCCACCGCCATGCTTCACTCTGGACATGCAACAGTCTGGGTGGTGCGCTTCTTTGGGGTTTCTCCACACCGTAACTCTCCCGGATGTGGGAAAGACAGTGAAGGTGGACTCATCAGAGAACAATACATGTTTCACATTGTCCACAGCCCAAGATTTTCGCTGCTGTCACCATTGAAACCGATGTTTGGCATTGGCACGAGTGACCAAAAGTCTAGCTATAGTAGCCCGGCCATGTCCATCAACCCTGTGGAACTCCCGAAGAACAGTTTTGTTGGAAACAAAAGAATTGAGGCGCACATTTAATTCTGCACTGAGTTGGGCAACTGTGGTTTTATGTTTTTTGGATACAATCCAGGTTAGCACCCGGACATCCCTTTCAGACAGCTTCCTCTTGCGTCCACAGTTACTCCGGTTGGATGTGGTTTGTCCTTCTTGGTGGTATGCTGACATTACCCTGGATACCGTGGCTCTTGATACTGTACATCACAACGACTTGCTGTCCTGGTCACAGATGCGCCAGCGAGAAGTGCACCAATAATGTATCCTCTTTTGAAATCTGATATGTCACCTATAGAGTTGTGTGCATTGCAGTATTTTAAACAAAACTGTGCTATTACTCTGCTAATTAAAACCTCCTCACTCTGCTCTTACTGGTGGAATGTCCAATCAATGAAGACTGGCCACCAGACTTTTCAAATTTAGCCATGAATCCTCCAACACTAAACTGGCCAGTGGTTCAGTTTCATTTTCCAACTCCTATAGATCCTTTATTGATCCCTAAGGAAATTTTTCGATTCCATGTGAGTATTTACTACAAATGCAATCCGAAATGCAATACATTCATTAAGTGGAGATTATCTTAAAATCCACTGGAGTATTTCTTTAATAGTGTTATAGTTTTTGCCTATGAGCTCAGAATGTAATATATAATTATCCAACAAACCTAGAACTTTAAAAACTAAGAAAGCTGTATTAAAATGCCTATGTGTATAAACACACACATGCATGCACAAATTTGAGAGATGATCATAATTAGAACCATAGCACAGTGTCAGTGTTGTTTATAGTCACTCAGTGCAAGTTAGAAAAAAGAGATAAAGAGTAACGATCCAGAATTTCCCTTTCAATGCTTGTACTTAGGTGTGTGAGGTTTGTGAGGTTTTTCCAGAGCTGACCTCAAGCATGGTATTGTGACCGACTTGAATGACAGTGTTTTGAGGTCTCAGCTGGGATGGAGATGCTCGAGACCACAAGGGAAAAAAAAAAATAGAAAGCGTCAAATCTGCTGTTTGATTTCATTTCACACGGGGCAGCGGATGTGGCGGTCTGAGGTGAACCTGCCTGGTCCCGCAGGTTCTCAGCCAAATATCTCACCTAATTAAGTTTAGACCTGCATTTCCATTTGTTAATCACTAAAGTGCTTCCTGGATAACCTGCTAGTCAAAGGTCTGGTCCCTGTAGTCCCCAATGTCAAAATGCAATTATATGCATGATTAGCTTGACTTGATTCCAGACTCCTTCTTTTGCTTCTCACCATGCCATCTCTCTCTCTCTCTCTCTCTCTCTCTCTCTCTCTCTCTCTCTCTCACACACACACACACACACACACACACACACACACACACACACACACACACACACGCACACACACGCACACACATGCACACACATGCACACACATGCACACACACACACATGCACACACACACACACACATGCACACACATGCACACACACACACATGCACACATACACACACACACACACACACGCACACACGCACACATGCACGCATGCATGCACAAATACGATGCGTAGTTTTTAGAATGCGCAACAGAACACAGCACCCCCATCTGGAAGCTCTAGTCGGTGAAGTGCAGCGAATGCTAAAACATTTCTTTATGCGTGCTTTATGCGAGAAAAAAAAAAACATAGTCTAACATAGTAAGAAAATAAAAAAAAAATGTATACTGCTTAAGGGATAATATGATGCAAAGTAATAATCTAATCATCTTAATCCTGGCTGGCTGTGATCTATGGCGCTTAGATCCTCACCAATCCCTCACTAATCTGATTGCACACAGATAAGGTGATTTTTGCTACAATGTTGTGGTACACACACACACACACACACACACACACACACACACACACACACACACACACACACACACACACACACACACACACACACACTTCTGCAAGGTCTCTGTTCAAGACCAATATTCTGCAAAAAAAAAAAAAAAACCTTCTGCATTATGTAATAAGGTTTAGTACCTCATGGTTCAGTTTGATGAGCCAACAATATTTTTTAATGTATTAATCACGTCTACTATTACAAGGACACTGGAAGATGTCTAGCTGCCATAATACAATGATGTAGTGTCTCTTATTTTTATTCACAGGCTTCCTAGTTTAGTTTCCTCAGTGGTAAACCAACATTAATTTTTACAAACCTAAAGATCCAAGTTTTAGGATCTCCTACTATTGCATCTGGCAGAGCTCTGTTACATAAAGCATGAGAGGAAAAGTTGGAATATTAGAGTTAACATTTATAAAGGACTACTCAATGCCAAGAAGACATTTTATCTTGAGGAACCCACAGAAGTTGAAGTGTAGTCACGGCAGGGTTGATTTGATTAAATGTCATTACATCTTTTTTATTATTTTACAAGGGGGCGTTCAAGACGAACCAAAATGTTTGATGATATTTCTTGTGAATGGAGGCATAAAACCGATTAACATTTCCAGTACAGAAGACTTCAAGCATAGTAAGGTGGTGAGACTCCTAACCGCAGGAAAACATTTGACTGGTGAAAACATTTGAAAGAAGGCAGTACTGTACTGTACGTCTGTGAATGACAATCCCAGGCAAGGTGGCTCAAAGCGTTCCTGTGAACATTCAGCACATGGAACACCTTGAAAATAAAAAGAGGCGCATCTGCCTGTGGGAACTGTGCACGGAATCATTCATCAACACCACTTGCACATTACAGGAACACAGCTGTGGGTTATTGCCACATGCAGTCCTGACCTTGCTCCTGCTGTTTCCACATGTTTGGGCGATTAAACTATATGTTTTGGCTGTTTGGGAGGCCAGTGTTTCAGACGTGAAGCTGGCAGTCCAAACACGGCTACTGAGAAAACTTTCTACCTTGATGGTTTCCAAGCACTAGTGAAACACTGGGATAAATGTAGTTGTGTATCAGGGGATTATACAGAGAAATAAAGAGAGAGTTTTTTTTTTCTTATAATTGTGCTGTCGTGGAGTTTAACCTTTAACATGATGAGGCTTTATATTTTTCAAAATGAGATGTAGCACTTTGTTGCTGTTTTTTTTTTTTTTTACTTTTTCTGAGTAATGCACAGTCCCATCTTGTAGTGAATGTACTGGGATCTCCACTTCTAGGGAGATTGGAAACTATATTAAATGCTTTCCACTTGTGAATAATCTTTTGTACTGGAGAATGTTGAACTCTATATTCTTTGGAAATTGATTTTTCCAGATTGATTTGCAGCAATTGCTTCCCTAAGACCATTGCATATGTCTTTGCTTCTTGGCACTGTGTTGACACATACCAAAATTCTCCAGACCAACAGACTGCCAAAACTAAAACAAAACTAAAACTTCTGGTTTCACAGAGATCTGCACACCTGCTAAAGATGAACTAATTACGGGCTGCAGATGATTTGCAATGAATTTACCCTCATAAATCCCGTGGAAGTGGTACAGGGTACATAGTAGTGCCTGTATGATTTTATTTAATTATTATTTTTTTTACATTTGTTAAATAAATAATGGCACAGTTGTATTTGCGTAATACTAAAACATGCTAAAACGAGATGATTTTTTATAATGTCTTTACACAGAAAACAAAACAAATCATAAATCCGTAATGTCCAGTTTATTTTAGCACACATTGCACCACAGATGAGTTACCTCAGTGAGATGGCCTGAGATGGATGGCTAAAGGAGGGATATCTCTGAATTTATATATCATTAAGAAGAAAAAAACATGATCCCCCCCCCCACCCGCCCTTTTTTTCTATATTTTCTTTGGACTATAATTATCGCTGTAGTGCATTTATTATTATTATTTTTTTAGTTTTGGATGGCACTGCTTCTGAACCCAGTGTAACTCTGACCAGTACAAAGTCATGACTGAAGAGGAATCTTCGTATTTATTCAGATTCTGTAAATTTTTGTTTTGTCTTTTTGACTTATTGTGCTTAAATATTATTACTATGGATTGGAATTAACACAGACATACAGTACATATGCGGCATTTACTTTGTCCATGTTCAAATTATATTGTTGCTTAAACTTTCTCTCAAGTGCATATTTTATACAGTTTATTTATATTTCCAGTGCCAAAAAGAGGTAAAAGAGGAATAAAGTCTTCTGTAATCATACATTGTTGTCACTGAACATTTCGTTGTAATGGCTGTGATTCTGTCAAATCTTAAAACCCATACTGTTTTTTAAATCATATATATATATATATATATATATATATATATATATATATATATATATATATATATATATATATATATATATATATATATAAAATAATAATAATAAAAAATAATAAAAAATAAAAATAATAATAATAATAATAAAAAATAATAATAAATAAATAAATAATAATAATAATAATAATAATAATACAAATTAATTATTTTGTTTTAATTAAAATAATGAATTTGGTTGTGGTTTTTTAAAAATATATATTTATTAATTTTTTTATTAAATAATCGGGGAAGAAAGTGTAAGTGGTGTTACTGTTCAGATATCCCTGCCTTGCTTCTCATGAATCTTCTCCATCGTAAAAGAGCAAGACTATTTCTAAATATAAGCGAAAGATGATTTCCCTCGTAGAATTATTAATAGTAAAAGTTTTTCACGTGGTTCTCTTTGAAACTGCATAAAAGTGTGAATGGAGTTTGTTTGTGGTGGTGGTGGGGTCTATTTTTCTTTGTTGTTGTTGTTGTTGTTTTGGAAAAGTGATTATGGTTTGTTAAGTGATTGATGCTTTTTGCCATTATGTTAAAAAAAGAAAAGATAAATGAAGAAAACCATCAGTGTTCAAGATCTGCTTTCTCTCATTCCCTTTCTCTCTCTCAGTGTAAAATTTGCTGGAAGAATAGTGTGAATAAATAAAGTTTAACCAGATAAAGTTTTGACAGTGCCAGGGAGAGTGTGCAGTGTGTGGGCCTCTCAGGAGAGATGTCAGCGCCCTTGCGTTCACCTGTACCCATAAGGGGAGAGAGACATGTTTCAAGCTTCAAATCTATGTAAGCCTATGTAATCTATGTTTAATTTTGGATAATAACTAAAAAACAAAAAACAACTCTAATGAATGATAAAGTAAGGAAGAAAATTCTTGTAGACATGCTTTTATGGAATAATAATCAACCATGGTGTCTGACATGAAATGTACAGTTTTTACTTTGCTAATAATCAGCACAATTATTTTATCCCTTTAAACATAGTCACATTTAACACTGTGAAAAGCATTGTGCATTTAGAGTTATCACTTCAAATTCAGTATGAAAATGATTCCTTATGCTCCCAGAACCACTCTTTCACAATCCGAGTCCTGGAATATGCCTCGGATTGAGGACATGTCATCAAAGAAGAAAAAAAAGAAGCAATTGATGTGATAGCCTAGTCGTTCAGCACATTCAGGTTTATTCACTTCAGTTTATTGCAACATAATGTTGCTGAGGTTAGACCTGACCAACTGCCAGCCACACTGAAACAACCCCAGCTCATAAGACTGCCTCCTGAGGGCACCCATCTCTCTGCTCTGGAATAGGGTCAATCTAAACTCATCAGATCACATTTTAATTAGCATTCACATTTTCATAAGCTCACACTTCATGCTCCATAGCCAATTATTATTAGCCTTAGATTATATAAACGTTTTGTAATACAAGCCTTGTGTAAGCTGGTATTTCTGCTTTCTTCAATAGTAACCATCACCCTTGAGTGCCATCCCACTTCTATGACTCTACACTCAGAACAAAGCCAGTCTTAAATCAGGTGTTGCTTGTACATATTCTTTTTTTGTTGTTGTGCTGTGTTTATTAAAAGGGTCTTTGTAGTGAATGTGCTGTTAAAATGTTTTATTAATTGCCATGTGTTTATTGACTTCACTTTCATGTTTGTTCTTTTGTTCTTCCTTTGTAGTGGCAAAAAGAACTGTGTGCATCATCATACCGTGTCCTTTTGATGTCGGCTACAGACCTGGTGTGAAACAGCTCCTGCACGGTAGTGTGTGTGTGTGTGTGTGTGTGTGTGTGTGTGTGTGTGTGTGTGTGTGTGTGTGTGTGTGTGTGTGTGTGTGTGTGTGTGTGTGTGTGTGTTTGTGTGTATGAGTATGGAACCTTAGAGGGTGAGAGATACTGTGCATCAGAATTTATTCAGATGAGGAGTAAAAAGTGTGACTCCCACAACCCTGTTTTTCTCTCTATTTTTCCATGTCTCTGTGTCTTTCTCTCTCTCTCTCTCTAAGGTTCTTTAATACTTACAAGGTACAATATTTAACAAGCTGGGTAGGGCTGCACCACATGAGAGACGTTTTTATATAATATTTAAGCATGAAGGACAAAGGAAAGTGAAAATTAGCCTTTGGGTTCTACACTAAATTAGATGAACTTTAACAGTACAAATATGTAAAATGTGAGAAACTACAGAAAAGAAAAGAAAAAAAAAGAAAAAAAAGACATGCACAGTAAGGTTTTATTGATCATGTCAGATACATTAACTCACTATATGTTTTAATCACCCTTGGCACCCATTACCAAACATCTGTACTTCCAAACATCTGGGCATGATGTGAACGCTTTTGCTGTATGTTTAAACAGATTCCCAAATGGGCCTGTTTACTGACAATTTTTAGAAAGTTCTATCCAAACAAGATATCCAAAAATACAAAAGCAATTCTTTGTGTAAAAGAGAAGAAAATTAGAGTACTTGCAATTTTACATTGTACAGTTCAAAAAAAAAAAAAAAAACTGAAAGTAAAAATCTGAAAATATTTGAGAAAACGCAGCGAAGTATGGTATTTTTGTTTTGTAGCTAGAATTAGAAGTATGTGCTCAGGCTTGTTAAACTCAAGCAGAAGTGTGGAAAATCTGAGCTTACACCTGCTTACACTGGACAATTGACCCAAGTTTCTGACATACCAGAAATCCATCTGGTTTGCCAGGATCCAGATTGCTGGATCAATACAGCAACTGATCAATTTTTGCTGATTATAAATTAAAATTGATGGAAATGGTTTCATGGCTAGAGCAAGACTTTAGGCATGGTGAATCTATCTATCTATCTATATCTTTTTTTACTTGAATGATTTATAGGTCACTAAGTGACTTAAAAAACAAAACATTTCTCTGAAACGGCTCAGGTACAGAGACTGAACTTAAAATAAATGTCCAGAGTGGAGAGCCCAAAAAGAAAGTCCCCCAGGAAACCAGGAGAGTTATCCCTCAAGAGTACATTGAAAATACAAGAACATCTGGCTCTTTGGAAGCAGAATATGGAGAAATGAGGGGTGGTCAAAGACTTTTGCACAGTATTAAATGCAAGGGAAATCTGAGGGTATGAGGTTAAAAATACACTACATTATACATCTTTTTTTAACATTACTTTGAGAGATTGTTTGTATTTTTTAGTTTATTTTATTAAGATGTAACTTGCTGAATGGCTGAACCATAGCACTATAAATCAAGAGAAAACAAGACAGATGTTAAGGTTTCAACTCTCTAAAATTAGAAACATGTTGTCACGTTGGTTCTTGCTGTCTTCATTTCTTACTGAATGAATAAGAATAAATTAACTTCATCCTACAACTTTGTGTACAATCCCATGTGATATAGACCACGCATGAAAAAGAAATCTAAAATTGACAAATTCATGTGCTTGTTATAACTCTGTAATAAATACGTTATTACACTATAGTAAATATTTCTATATAAAAAATGCTCACTATGGGCTAGGAGTCCAAACCAGAATTTTGAACATCTGGTGCTACTTAAAATATTCAGTGATTAATCAGTAATAATTCATTAATCATCCCTTTGTTGTCATAAACAGACAGCAAGTATAAAGTGCTCTTTTAGCATTATAAATGAAACCCACTTGTTCATGCTGGATATATACAAATTATTTTTTAAACATTCCATCGGTTTTGCTTTCTTGCAAGTTGGTCCAACAAGCAAGGCAAAATTACCTTGAGGAATTATTTTAGTGTTTTATTGAAATGGTAACAGAACGAAAACAAACATGTGCTTAATTCTCCTGGCCGTCATTCTGTTTGATATCAGTTCTACTATGGGCTCTTGTGCAATTTAATTTATTCACATGAGATTGGTCTAAAAAGGCTGTGTTGTCATGTATCCCTCATGTAATTCATAATAAGAAATTATAGATCACTATTTTGCTTTGACCAGTGCAAGCTTAATTCTTAGGCAAAAGAAAACTTTTAATAAGTTCCATATACAATGACAATGAAACAAATTAAAATTTAGTGTTGGAGGTTTCATGGCTAAATTTGACCAGCCTGGTGGCCAGTCTTCATTGATTGCACATTCCACCAGTAAGAGCAGAGTGTGACGGTTTAATTAGCAGATTAATAGAACAGTTTTTCTAAAAAATATTGCAATGCACACAACATTATGGGTGACGTATCAGAGTTCAAAAGAGGACAAACTGTTGGTGCGCATCTCATTGCCGCATCTGTGACCAAGACAGCAAGTCTTTGTGATGTATCAAGAGCCACGGTATCCAGGGTAATGTCAGCATATCACCAAGAAGGATGAACCCAAAGGGTTGAATCCAAAAAAAAAAAAACATGAAACCTCAGCTGCCCAACTCATTGCAGAATTAACCTGAACTCTCCTGTTTCCACCAAGACTGTTTGTCGGGAGCTGCACACGATCAATGGACATGGCCAGGCTGCTATAGCCAAGCTTTGGTCACTCGTGCCAATGCCAAAAGTTGGTTTCAATAGTGCCAGCAGCAAAAAAACTGTGGATGTGGACAATGTGAAACATGTATTGTTCTCTGACCCACCTTTACGATCTTTCCCACATCTGGGAGAGTTATGGTGTAGAGAAGCCCCAAAGAAGCGTACCACCCAGACTGTTTCATGCCCAGAGTGAAGCATGGGGGTGGATCAGTGACGTTTTTTGTGTGTATATATATATATATATATATATATATATATATATATATATATATATATATACATACATACTTGATGCTGTCTGTATAGGGGATTTCATAAATAACTTTGTTTACAGGTGCATCTCACAATCAGGTTGGTGACAATTTATCTGCCGGTTTCTTATGATCAGGTGTTCCACTCAAATTCAAATTCAACTTTTATTTGTCACATACACAGTCATACACGGTATGATATGCAGTGAAATGCTTAGGCAACTCTCTTAATGTTCACAGGAACGTCTGCAGTGGGCTTTTAGCCACCTTGGCCAGGATCATCATTCATAGTACGGCCTTCTTAAAAATGGTTTGCACCAATCAAATGTTTTACTGAGTCTCATTATCATACTGTGCTTGAAGTCTTCTATAAATCTCAGTCGTTTATATGTTTTTATTAATGAGAAATTTGCCATGGCATTTGCCATCGGATATTTTCCATATGCAACCAGGTTCAAACCCCAGCACCACCATGTTGCCACAGCTGGCCCATTGAGAAAGACCCTAAACCCTCAACCGCTCAGATGTAAAATGAGACAAAATGTAAGTTGCTCTGGATAAGTTTT
>QNUK01000249.1:875000-925000 GCA_013621035.1 Clarias magur
TTGCTCGACTCCGGCGAAGAAACCTGAGGCAGCACAGAGGCACGGTGCAGTAAAAAAGTCCAGGTTTCTAAGAACAGTGGGTAGCTTATTAGAGACGCTTTGATCCCGGAGCCTTTGATATCACCGGCCTCATCAAGAATTCACTTTCAGCAGTAAATATAGGTAGTTGAGAGAAGTGCTATGACATCCACCCCTCTCTCTTCTCACAGCCACTTTAAATTATCAAAAACACCGCAAAATATAGGAGCGAGCACAAAAGGAGAGGCAGGGAAAACAGATGAAGTCATGATCCGCACAATCGGTACAGTACTGTAGGTTTCAAAAAAAAGGTGCAGTCTTGTCTATGACACTTTTACTTGCCATTTTGTTTTGTTCACGGTGGATAAAAGAACGTACCTGAAATAGGTTCAAGTATTGTCGTGACCCTGTTAAAGTTTTGAGAACACATTCGGATGCATTAGGATGTGCCAGAGTACCTGGCAGAATGCAGGGCATGGGGTCGAGTCTGTTTTGCCCACTGGGTGCTGGGTTACGGCGGTGACTGCAAGGTCACCATGACAACTGATCGGCCTCATCATTGGACTGTTTATGCAGAGGGGTCATGACATGGGAGATCACTCTGTCATGTGACTTGCAACTTGCAAGCCCACATGACCCAAACGAAATGTACCCAATCTATCTATATTCCTTTTCATTCCACTCAGATACATGTTATTTGTATAGTTTGTCAATATATTAGGGATATAACTCAACAGGAATATGCTCTTTTGAATAATGTGTTCCACAGATACAAATATAGAAATGTGTAGAAGGTGCCTTATTTGTTTACAGAAAATTTGTTTGAGACTAGAGGCACGCATCATGATTAGGATCTCATGGGAATGCAACAAGAAAAAGTCAAACTATCTTTTTTTTTTTCTTTCTTTTTTTTTTACCTTACTTTCATGTGGGTGCAATAGTTTGAAGCAGAAATGCACAACATAAAGCTTGTAGGATAAAGAAAGACCAATTTCATTAACGTGGTGTCATTCATTTACAATGTTCCCTTATTCATCCTTCCGTCATTGCAGAGTTACAGTATGGTTAAATTAGGTTAATATTTTGTGCACAGTTTTAACACGTCGTCTCAAGTCATATTTTAAGTTGCACAAGTTATTTATAAAACGCACTGTGTGAGATGTATAACATTTCTAATTTCTGTAAACATTAGTTAACGAATCTCTTATCTTCCTGATTCTTCAACGGCACAGAGAATGCGCTAATCCTAAACACTGTTTTAAAGAACTGTAATGGGCATTATAAAGACTAAATAAAGACTAAATGGTTTCTCCATTTCTTGATAAAAAAACATGCATTTTTGTAGCATAAAATTGTACTGCTGGTGAAGTTATTTTTAGATGTAGCAGGGAATCCTGGTGTCAAAATGAGCCTGAGGGTTTTTCTATCGTCATATATCACAGAATCCTTATTTAAATATTTTAAAAACTGGAACCGGAAATAGGAAAATAGGCATGCTTCAAATCACACGAACTGAATTATTATAAGATGCCAGGTTTTATATTTTGGGTCACCTTTGGGCAAATACAAAAGAACCAAATAATCTGTTATAAAATGTCATTGTCAGGCAAGTCTATTCACATCTCTAGTTAAAACACCTCTATTATAAACTGGAGTGATGTAGCTGTGCTTGAGGGAGTTCTAGAGCCACGCACACTTTGGATTTCTATCCATACACTGATACACATACAATTATTTGAAGCACTAAAGTGATTCAGATACAGATAGTGGCATTGCGTTACGCCCCTACAAGATACATCACAAAGCAAACAAGCGACTCTGAGTCCAAAGTAAAGAGATCGCTTCAACTCAAGTAAAAGTTTACTTAATTGGCACTGTAATCCTCACTGCTTCAGAAACACAGAGCAAGGAAAAAAAAAAAAAAACTGTCCTCATTAAAAAGTACAACCCTGCCTCTGAATGTGCTCACACAGAATTGATTAGAAAGCTAACGGTGTGATGTTCATTTCTTTCATTGTTCTGCCGCCGAGCCCGATAAGACAGGCCGTTTCACCGCGCATCCCAATTACAACATTGCAGATCAAGCAAGGTGCAAGATTAACTAGAGAAGTCTCTCTAACACAAAGAGAATTTCTAACTTAACGGGGTGTCATTCCTTCCTGATAGCGCCCATCAAGCTGCCTTCACTCCATGAATAATTATATGCCTTGGATTTGAATAGAAATATGTAAATGTATACACACTTCTAAGAATCCAAGGGCTGGATTTAATTTTAAAGATAGCATTGTTTTTAACCCATGCATGTTCATCCCCCCCCCCCATTTTTTTCTTTTCTTTTTTTTCTTTTTAATATATTTTTTATATTATTATGCAGTATATTTTGAGTGCTTTATTTTCAGTTTCAGAAATAGAATATATTTGAAGTTTTATAGACAGTGGATCGAGGTTTTAAAGTTTAAACCCAGGATAGAAATAGAGAAAATTCATTTTCATCAAAGACAGTAGGACCTCAGAGATGTGCAGTTGAGAGATATTAAGAAATCGACACTGAAAATAAAATTGTCTTAGTACTAGAAGTGTCATCCCATTAATAAGTCTTGTGACTGACTTCTCGTTATTGGGTAAATGGCAAGTACATTGTGTGTGTGTGTGTGTGTGTGTGTGTGTGTGTGTGTGTGTGTGTGTGTGTGTGTGTGTGTGTGTGTGTGTGTGTGTGTGTGTGTGTGTCTGTGGGTGTGTCTGTGTGTGTTGTGTGTCTGTGTGTGTGTGTGTGTGTGTGTGTGTGTGTGTGTGTGTGTGTGTGTGTGTGTGTGTGTGTGTGTGTGTGTGTGTGTGTGTGTGTGTGATGTACATGGTATAGTCATGAAACACATGTAGAAAGTGTGTTGCAGTCTCCACCGGTATAGAACTTCAATCATAGAAAAATCAAAAGGCATTAGACCTCCTGATTAATAAAACAACACAGAACACACACAAGAGACAGTGCTGAAAAGGTAGAATGGGTCATTATTTACAGTATTGCTTGTGTGTGTGTGTGTGTGTGTGTGTGTGTGTGTGTGTGTGTGTGTGTGTGTGTGTGTGTGTGTGTGTGTGTGTGTGTGTGTGTTTGTGTGTGTGTGTGTAGGTACAGTATGTGTGTATATTGTGTATTCAGGATGGGGGATGGGTGTTTAGTGTATGTTGATTAACCTCACTTTATTCATGAGTTACGTTCTTCATTCAGGTTTAATTTAACTTAATGAATCCCAAAAGCTTTTTAAATTGTTGACAAAAATCAAACCCACACAATCACAGAGAGTGAGATGGATTGATAAAGGTCTTATTAATCTTTGTTTCTTTTCTTTTTTTTTTCTATATTCAGGAGCAGCTCATGAACAATTTAGATATTCCTTCACTAATGGAGATTTGGAAGGCTCGGTGGGATATCTTTTATACATCAATAAGGCCAATTATCTGTTTAACTCAGAGAGGCTGTGTCACCACATCTGCTCTGCTCTTCCCTCCATGTCTTTCGCCTCCTCAGCACTAGAGGGCAGTGATGCCATGCTGAGCCCCCCTTGGGGGGGGGGGGGTGGTCAATTGATTATTCCACTTAGACTCCCACCCCCTTAAACACACACATACACACTTTTACCCTGTGTTGTCCACACACCTATTTTGGCCTTAATGGCATGGCATTGCTGCACAGCTGGCAGACTGGGGGCTTTAACGTTAATGCTAAGCACTAATACCTTGAGAGAGAGAGAGAGAGAGAGAGAGAGAGAGAGAGAGAGAGAGAGAGAGAGAGACGGCTCCAGCCTGTACACCCTCACCCAAAAAGCGATTAAAATGAAAGGGCGCAGATAGGGTGGTTAAGATGACAGGGAAGTCATTTAAACTAGAATTTTGGATTGTGGCCAGAACTTGGTTTAATAACAAAAAAAAAAATAAAAATCATCTCTTATGATCCATTAAATCCAGAAAAAGGGTATTGTTACCTACTCTGTGCTTTGTAGTTCACTTTTTTTCATTGTGACTCAAAATAGTTTTACATTTGCTAATTTCATTCAAATGACTCAATTTGTATGTTAGATTAATATTGAGTAGACGATCTGGTTCTTTTTTTCCCCTCTATGGTTCATCCGCACATGGATGCATGTGTATATATCAGATATGACTGTTTTTTTTTTTTTCTTTTTAGTGATAGTTCTCAAAGTAGACATTGTTTCTATAAAAAATTCTAAGAAATTTTTAAAAAGTATGTCATGGAAATCTCGACCATTACAGTTTTGTGTGTTATGCATGTGCTTAAACGTATGCTTTGTTTTGAAACACAGTATATGTTTATGTTTGGTTTGTATTATTACACCATTGTAAGGAAGCACCAAATGTGGTAAATGTAATACTCCTAAATCCATGGCCCTGGCAGTATACATGGGACACGTTTTAAATCCAGGATATGAACCTGGATGAAGAAGCAGCTTTCGGAGCAATATTCACTCAGAGATTGTTATGGCTGAAATGTGTATTTCCATAATTCTCATTCTCTACCACATACTTGCAATGATATTCTTGAAGTTTTCTTGGAGAAATATCTCCACTTACTTGTCTGATGTACTTATGTGGGTGTCAAATTTGATAGATGCATTTAAATAAAAAAAAACATTTATTTATTTATTTATTTTTTTAATGCTACACCTGAAAAGAAATATTTTATACATACAGTATTCAGTTTTTTTATTGTACAAACAGTATTCACATGGAATGAAATTAAATGATGTACTGTAGATTAAAGCAATGTTTTACTGCAACAGGGTGCAAAGTGCCTAGAGATACAATTGTTCAACAATTTCAGCAGTTACCTCATTTCCTCTCTCACCTCAGCATCATCAGTGTACTAATCACTGGCCTAATCATGTGCCATCACATCTCCTGTTTTTTTACTGGTTCATGCCTTACGTTAGATGTCTTTATGCTCTATTGATTTATAGGTCACCATGTGACTTAAACAACAACAACAACAACAACAACAACAAAAAGATTAATCTGAAACTGGTCAGGTAAAGGGACTAGGCTGAAAATGAGAAGCAAATATTTCCAAAAATGAGAGCCAAAGCAAGCCTGGAGAACTCTTCCACAAGACTATATTAAAAATAGAAAGAAAGTCTTTGGAAGCAGCATATGAAGTAATAAGGGGGGCTCAAAACTTTTGCATAGCACTGTATATCTATGGATGAAACCTAAATAAAACCAAGGACCAATATAGGAAATGACCAGTCACACATTTCTGAATTCTCTCCACAAAGTAGCTAATTCACCTCTCACTAACTACTTCAAGCAAAACTCTTTAAAAAAATCTTTTAAATATAAGATGCCATGAACTCTTTTCCCTCTGGTGGTTATACTTACTACTTTATGCTACTATACTACTTTGAAAAGCTCAAAGCTTTGTTCAGAAGTTCCCATTGGGCACCACTTAAATGGAAATACATAAAAGGAAGAAATGCCAGTAAGGTTGCAACTTTCAAGATTTTCAGACTAGTGGATAGTTAAGTAACCAACATATATCAGATGCTCTGATGAGTTCCACATCACCTCCGCACGTTTGAATTCATATGGATTTCTCATTAGATATCATGAGCTACGTAAATTGGATTTCAGTTAATTATTTTGGATATTGTGAGCAGCCAACATGCAAGTTATATTCATGGTCAAAACATTATGCGATTTAACTTCTGCCTTTGGAGACAATATTTCTATGACCAGAAGAACATGAGCTATGTTTATGCATTCTTTTGGTCTAGTTCAATTACCTAACTGGTCCCAGACTTTATCCTTTTTCTGCATGTATACAGTACATGAGCATTTTAAGTAGCTCTGAAAAAGGTGAAAGGCTGCCAGGAAACTACAAACACTGCAATCCTGGCTGACCTCATAAACATGCACTTTCTAGAATTTCATTATACCTTTTTAAGCTTAGCATAACCTGACCGACATATCCAAAGTAAAGAATAACGAATCTCTCATTCAAGCTGCCTTTCTCATCATAGCACAGATTTCAAACCAGACATCCCTTAACTGCATGCTGTCCTCCATGTCCGTGATTCTCGTTCTTGTCCAGCCAAGCTCCAGCAGCAGTGCCCCAGCTGTTGAGAGGCCTCTGCTTGTCCTGGAACACAGAGTAAGCCTTGCATTCCCACAGTCCAAGGCTACTCTTGGTAACATGGCAGGATGACACAGTAAAAGGTTTCATATTCATAACCCATGGAAGTGTGACCATGTCTCAACCATCAGCAGGCTCCATTACCCCTGGACCCAGAGAAGTAGACACCCACCGGTCCATATCCAGATGGGTCTAAGCCAAGCTGGCATTTCAGCCCTGAAATCATAGAGAGGTTTGGTTGCCAGTGACGGACTGCCAAGCTGCTGTAAAAAAAAAAAAAAACTGAGCAAGAAAGAAGGGGAGTTGTTTATTTTTGGTGTGTTCACTTTTGCAAGACTTTGGATACTTACTGTAACACCTTAAACTTGACGATTATGCTCATCACATATTTGACTGATAAAATGTCAAATTTAGCATATTTGGACTGTATCCAAATAATAACAAATGTGTTTATTCACTGGCCCAAGGTAAACAACCCAGCTGCATGGCACATCTCCTCCATGACCTTCCCATATTCGTGCAGTATTTGCGTTAACTTACGCCGCCAAACCACTTGCCACAACAACCTGACAATGCTGTTTTCCTCACTTTGCTCCATGTTCAGGTCAGATCAAATGTAGCGAAAGATCCACAGCATGGTCCTTTAATAACCGGCCATTGTGTATATGCATGTAGCTTGGCGACCCAAGCAGGAGCCCTGTGGGAAAAGTACGCTTTACTTTGCCAGCTTAAACTTAGATAGAGCCTTTTGGGGTTTTGGATCGCCTTGTTCCAGTCTTACTGTGGCGGAGCTTGTTGCTAAAAACGACCAGCCAAACGGGGCAATTAATGTGAGCTCCTTGGGTAATGTGTAGCCACAAGTAGCAGAAAGGCAGCAGGAGCCTCTGGACTTATCCTGTCACTCAGGCTTTTGTGGATACTTGGCCAGCTGGTTAGCAGCCTTGGCTAGCCACAAGCTGGCTATAGCTGGTAGTCTGGAACCGTGGGGAGCTTTGAATGCACAAGTCCTGTGAAAAAGAATCAGCAATCACTGAGCCTTAGACGAGTCACTCTCGAAATCCTGATGATGTCATTTTATAGCCTGTTTAGCTTTTAATCCTTCCCTCTTTTTAAAAGCCATGGTGATCTCAGAGACATTGTCGGCACTTAACCTTTGAGTTAGTCTTAATATGTTTTATGATTTGACTGGGGCTTTAAAGTATTTTTGCTTTGGCCCCTGAAATGTGAAACGAAGAGGGTTGAATACTGAGATATAAAGGATTAGTTAGTGATGGGACATGTGTTGCTAAAATCTGAAGCCTATAAAAATAGTCCAATCAGACAGACACTTTGTCTGAGCAAGTGCCCCGATAATGGGTTGTTAGGGGGATGATATAAAAAGTGCAAGATATCATCGAACCATCTGTGAGGTTATTCCAGTTTCTCCATTAACATGTGGATCACATTAATGCTAATCTATTTAACACTTGTCTAACTCAGACACTCACACGAATGTCACTGAAGCTGACTGAGCATTTGTGCATGAGTTTTTCATTGATCAAGGGTTTGTTTCATGACCTAAACTATTGCAATTCATTTGATTTAGAAATGTTTGCCTTAACTTAGTGATTTGTTCAGGGTGCAGAGAGTGGTATGTAGAGTCCTTAGCATAATACATACACTTGTGGTCTGGTCTGTTTGTCTTTGGGTCCTCTATTCCTGTCTGTCTCGAACACTCTTCTTCTAAACTAAGTCTTTAAGATACAGCTGGACTCCAGGAATGATCGAGCAGAGATTTGTGCCTGAGAGAACAAGATTGTGTTACACCCAAGCTAATCCTCTTAAAGCCCTTTGTGTTCTGCCATTAAGAAACTGGATATTATTCCATCAATAAGTGACTTTAATTGGTGGTCTCGTATGACACACAGGCAGACACGTGCCTTTGGTTAATGCTTTTCTCTCCAACATCCAGTCCACCCTGTCTGAGTTTGTGCATTGGCATAACAGGACAGAAGGATGTGGTCAGTAGGTGGGTGATCATGGGGTTAGGTTTCTAATTGAAGCTTATTCTGACTCACTGTCTAAGGATGTTGTTTGTCCTTGTTCATTCCCTGTTCATTGTATGTCTGTGGCAATTATTTCATAATTGGTATTATGAAAAGCCATTTCTTAAGTCCCATTATAAATGAGCACTTGTTATTGTATATTAAGTACCGTAATGGGATCATACCTGATTGATTTGGATGTTTGAAAGGTGAGTTGGGGCATTGTGTGGTAATGTGCCTGGCATCACTATGGACTGAAATGTACACCTTCAATTGTTTGCTGTTAATAATTTATAAATAATAATTTATAAATAATAATAAATAATTTTGGCGGGAATTGACAATTGGTTGATTCATTGGTTTGTTGGTTTGCTTAGTTGTTTGCTAAATATGGTGCAATGGGAATTTTCTTTCTTTCTTTCTTTCTTTCTTTCTTTCTTTCTTTCTTTCTTTCTTTCTTTCTTTCTTTCTTTCTTTCTTTCTTTCTTTCTTTCTTTCTTTCTTTCTTTCTTTTTTTCTTTTTCTTCTCTTTCTTTTTTTTTGTCTTTTTTTGTTCATTTTATTTCTTTAAAAATCTCTTTCTTTTAAACGTGTAGTGTCTTTTTTACTTTATTTTGGTAAAAATGCAGTTTCTTTCATTCATTCTTTATTTTTCTTCCCTTTCCTTCTTTCTTTCTTTCTTTCTTTCTTTCTTTCTTTCTTTCTTTCTGTCTAGTGTCCTTTCTCCATTAATTTTTCTCTATTTTTTTCTTTCTTTCTTTCTTTCTTTCTTTCTTTCTTTCTTTCTTTCTTTCTTTCTTTCTTTCTTTCTTTCTTTCTTTCTTTCTTTCTTTCTTTCTTTCAAGCCCTCATGAGAAATGGAAATAAATAAAGATATAAATTAAACAATAAGAACAGCAACATATCATTATCCTGAATGGTGTTAGAAGTGCAGTAAAATTTTTGGCAAGTGCAGAAAATCTATTTCATAAAAACTATACAAAAGCTTCAATGCAAAATAAACACCTTGATAACTGCTGGTAAAAAGATCAAAACAGAAGGTCTAAATATAAAGCATCTATCTATTTATAATATATTTGTTGGCTTATTTGTTTATTCATTCATCACTCATGCATGAATGACATTATTAACAAAATCTAATGCAATAATAATATACAAAAAGAAAAAAAAGAAAAGAAAAAAAGAGACAATAAATTAATTGGGGGAAAAAGAAAAAAAAAACACAACCATAACCAAGCCTCAGTGCCAAACTGGGGCAACACGGAGTTTGGTGAGAGCTGGTAAAACAGACATTAAAAATGCAAATTTTGTTGTTTCTTTAATCTCTTTCTTCACAATAACTATCCTCTGAGTATTCTCTCGACACACTTGCACCTGATGATTGCAGGAAGAGTTTAAATGTTGGAAGCCACATGGGGGCTCATTAACAAAGCGATAGACTGGAAAAGAAGTTTCAGCACTGTGGAGTTTGGGAGGAGAAGCTGGGGGGGAATTTAGAAGCGGCGCTAGGCGATGTGCTGACTCGAGGATGGAGCTCAGGGAGGAACCTCCCATTCTCTTCTCCCAGAGGACTCCCTCTTAATTTGCGCTGTCCTCCCTCTGAGTCCCCTGCAAGTCAACCTTTGGCCCTGGAGGCCCCTTGGTAACCTCAGCTCTGGCTGTTTTACAGGCTCATCATTACAGTGATCATTCAATGAGTCAAATAGTAACAAGTAAGAAGAAAAAAATGACAGAGTTTAATTTACTAGAAAGACACTAGACAGACAGGACATTATTCAGGCTAGTCTGGTGCAATAAAACTTCGAAAAAGAAAGAAAAAGAAAATCTAGATACAATTATAATTCCAAACAGACTGACAGATTGCAAGGTGTTACCCTGTCCTTGTTTAGTTTGCTGGTTTGTTGCTGGACTAGTTTAGCTAAATAAAGGCCAGCACATACTTTTTCTTTTAAGAAATTGGCAACGCTTGCTAAAAATATGGACTGGAAATAAATGGCATGCAGTAAAATGAAGAGGAATTGAACGGATGGAAGTAGTTTGGGATAAAAGTCTAGAGAACAACTGTTTGAACAGCAGAGTCAGAACAGTATGCATTATGCAGTCTCCTGACTTCCGCTATGATTTCTAGAGATGCCAGTTCTCCCATTTCAAAGAGAATGCTCAAATGGTAATATAAAGTTAACTCAACACACAGCTGTGGGATGACTTTTATATGCAATGTGTCACTTTCATCAGCACTTGCCGCATTTTGATCTCAGCTAATATCATGGATGTTAAAAGCAAGGGAATATGTGTCATTGTGCTGGTTATGATAGCTGACAATCATTTTCTCTTCCCTGGGAAAAAAAAAAAAAAAAAGCATGATATTAACTTAAGAAGTGATGTACATTTTGTTTGATTTGTTCTTTCCTTTATAGTCAAATTACAGATGGGATAATTTTAAAAGTTCAGTAGTTCAGTAGTTGACTTTTTTGTTTTTTTTTTACGTTATCTTTAAATCGACACTCCGATTTAACCCTTGTTTCATTTAGAGACAACAAAAACAGTGCTTTAGTTATCTTGTCCATCTATATTACCTCATCGTCTGTACTGTATATACTGAACTTGTTAAACCCTCAGTGAACAAAGCTTCAACTTTCATTCCCGTGCCACCACCAGCCTCATTAATCATCTTGAAGTTTGCTGATTTGTCATGCAAAGTCTCTGCTGTAACTAAGCACAAGCATTTGCCATTGGAATTATCATTAAATGTCACTGGAAAGTGGTAAGAAAAGAAACTGTTGATCTTTCATTTCACTACTTTATTTGTAAAAAAACAACAAAATAACACCATAATAATATTTCAACAAAAATACATTCAGAAAATAGTATTCTTTTTTTTTTTTCTTTTCTATTTCTATTTCTCTGTATATGCTGCTTTGATTTCTTTACTAAACCAAAACTGCTGGTATTGTATCACTCTTCTTGGAGTACATCTGTGGCAAAGAACCTTGGAGAACCTAGTGTTTTTGTAGCCCTGGAACAGTGGCAGCAGATCCTCTTATTAGAGAGAATATCCTTCAACAGGCTTATAGGAGCGCCAACGATTCAACACTTTGCCTTGTCTTCCTCCATCGTGTGAAGATCTGAGCGGTTAGCTCAGGGTAGGAAGACAGACGGAATAAATAACAGGGCTACTCTTGAAAGCTCCCAATTGATGTCGGTGGTGTGTGGTTCAGTGGCTTCTCTGCCGTGTTACATGGGGGGATGTTCTTTGATGGAGGGAGGAGGATGTAGGCTACACTTCGGAGCGCCGCCATTGTTCCTTGCCCTCTCGGGGAATCCAACTACCGTCCTCACTGCCGCTGCTGCCCTTGGTGGTTCGGGAACCTGGTGAGATGGAGGGGAGATGGAGGGCCCAGTGCCCAACGATCTGTCAACCATTTTTTTTTTTTTATTTTTTTTAATAAAGTGGAGGGAGCAAGAAAGAAGGAAGGAAAGAGATATGAGAGAGAATATGAACAAGCTGGAAAAAGCCTTGGCTAGTGACAGACAGTGAGGAATGGTGATGTAGATGAGAGGTGACAGTTCTCTCCGGGTTTGTGTGATTAATTGGGATCAGGTCAGCTCTCCTGTGTCTGGACAGTAATCATATTCCATCTTACATGGCTATTTACATCACCTCCCTGTGCTGCATACAGTACAGCAAATAAAGCAAAATGCTAACAAATGTCACTTCATCTAATTTATATTACCGCCAAGAATAATGAAGCTACAGCTAGGAAATAGCACCGTGAATGTATTTCCAATTTTTTTAATTTCCAATCTGTTTCCCTATGCCATTTTTATTTTGGGGTGTGTTTGGATATCTTAAATAATGCATCTTTTTTTTTTTTTTTTTTTGGTACCTACTGCATTCTTTATGAAAGGTACCTGTAGTATGAGGTATCTCTTGCAAGTGTTAGTGCTTAGAAGGTGGTTGTCACAGCTACGCTAACTTTACATTTCACAAACTCTGTCTCAAAGCAGAAGCCCTTTCACAAGATGGGATGGGTACCTAGACAATGGAGGTGCGGGTACAGAGAAAACACATGGAACTGTGAATAATTTATAAAAAGGGAAGAATCTAAAGCAAAGCAAGCAAAGCAGGAGAGTAAGTAGGAGATGTAGGCAGCGGTGACATATCAAGCAACAATAAAGATATTGAGAGTGTAGAAGCAGGAAAGTCTACTGTGAGAAATGGCACTCTGGCTTTCTGCTGCTATTGAAAACCAAGGCCACTTTTGAAAACCAGCCATCCTGTGACTTGTTTACGAGATGCTCTTCAGCCTGAACATCGAGAAACTTTGCTCTGCATCAATGCAGGATGCCATCTTTTATTACTTGCTGGGCTTGTGCAGGGGTGCACGGTAGTGCTCTCGTCTTTTATTTCTACTTGGTACAGGGATGTGTTTTCCACAAGGGTGCTACTGTGTGAGTTTTTGCTTTGGTTAAATTTAAGCAAAGAACCATATAAAGGCCGATTACTACCGTGTGCCTATGCTGGGTGTATCTTTGTGGTGGTTTAGGAAAAAGAAAAACAGGATGTCACTGTGGCTGAATTCTGAGAAACACAATTTTTTCTATTTATTTTTTTATATATATAATTTTTTGACACCTATGTTTTTTATTATTATTATTTTTATTATCATTATTATTATTATTATTATTATTATTAATATATTTTTTATTATTTTTTTTTGTTTTTATTTTATTATATATATATATATATATATATATATATATATATATATATATATATTATTTATTTTTTTTTTTTTTTTTTTTTTTTTTTTTACCCCAAATGTGCCTTCCATTGGTGTCTTTAGTTGACAGACCTAATGACAAACCATTTAGGTATGAAAATGTAAAAATATATACATTTTTGCTTTAAATAAACATTACATAGCACTCAAAGGATCTGCTAGCAAAGCCCTAGTGCGCAAAAGCACAGCACCTTCACCCCCCCAGAGGTCTTGTGGTGTCATGCCACAAGGGGCCAGGGCTGCCCAGATGTACAGGAAAAGTACCTGCGAGCCTTTAGTTCTCAGAATATCTATGTCAAAATAAAATAAAATAAAATAATGTTTCTCATTGACACCAGACATTTATGAACAACCGTCCTCCACTCATGTATATTTAAACATTCATAATGCTGTATTTTGCAAACAGTGTCTATGGAAAGAATTTGCATAAGCCAGCTTGTATGAAAAGTTAACATATGCTTCAAGATGGGTGAAGGTTGGGATTATCGTTTCGTAGTTTGTATGCAATCCAGTTAAATCCATTTTGTACTTCTTTGAATTTTGCATGAAATTGGTTCATATTGCTGTTATTTATTTATTTTGTATTCACTTATTTTGTGTAGTTAGCCTGAAAAACATGACCATAACCAGACCACTAACATAGAATAGCCACCATGTCCACAAGGCTGCTGTTTATAATTTCAGGTGAAGGTACATAAAAAAAGAGATTCAGCCAGGAGAGGCAGACGTTCGCTTGGCACTCAGACCCCTGAGAGAGGAGTGGGCAGACGGGCGCACAGACGCCCAGTGAGTCCCTGACCTGCCACTTTCCAGTCTCCATTATGAGTTCTGCTGATGATGGCTGTGACAAAAAAAAAAAAAAAAAGCAAGAAGAAAGAAACTGTCCATGCAAAAATCTGTCACTTTCTTGCCACTTTCATCCCCTACACACTTCAAAACGTGACATGTGTCACGCATAAGAGGCTTAGAGCCACCGTGATTCCTTTCCAACTGACGCTTTGATGGTGATTTCGCTCGAGGCGTTTGTCACACATAACTTACTCTGATAACAATGAGAACTGGTGCGCAGTTGAAGGGGGAGAAAGAACGTGTGTAAGTATGCAGATATTATAAAATCCTTACAATCACCATAGGAGCAGGAATCAAAGTGGAAGGCGAAATGGGGGAAAGCACGTATCACAGGCTTGTCATCTTCCCTCTTGTTCACCTAGTGACTCTAGTGACTGCCGCTGGTCTTACAAATTTTTACTGCTGTTAGGTTCTAAAAAGGAGTATGGGGTTCTTTAGCATGATTTCACTAGGAGGATTTCTACAAAGGCCAGTCAGGTATGTTGGAATTTAGACAAATCTCAAAGCTCTAACTAAAAGTACAGTATGAATAGTTTCCTTAAAATGTGCGCACCCTGAGTTGTCACGCCGCAAAACAGCAAAGTTAGCTGACCATCTCAAGGAATGATCAATCTGCCCTCTTCCACATGCCTGTCAATGACTGCATCAGAGAAGACAGCAAGTTTTGCTCTTTAGACTCCTGGAAATAAATGACAATGGTATCCCTGGGATTGAAATTTATGATTTTCTGACCATCCTGCAGCATGAGCACCAGTTAGGAAAGATGTGGTCGTTGGATTCATGTGTCCTGGAGATACAGGGATGCCTTCACCTTTTTCATCGTCGTCATCATTGCCATCATCTATACTGCTTTATCACATGTACAGAGTCGCGGGGAGCCAGGAGCCTCTCTCAGGAAACTTAGGACATGAGGCGAGGTACACCCTGGAGAGGGTGCCAATCCATCCCCAAACATGCACACTCATTCATGCACTATGGGCAATTTGGGAACACCAATTAGCCTAATCTGGCTAGGCTGAATTTTTGGACTGTGGGAGAAAACTGGAATACCCAGAGGGAACCCGCCAAGCATGGGGAGAACATGCAAATTCCATGCACACAAAAGCAGGAATCGAACCTGGCGGGAAATCGAACCCCGACCCTGGAGGTGCAAAGCGACAGTGCCAACCACTAAACCACCATGACAAAATCTGTAATTGCTAATAAATAAGTAAATGATACAACACTAAGCAACAAACCTAGTGCACAAATCCAAATATTACTTTATTAGCACCATCAATGCTAATTCACTAAAATTAATAGGTTTTTTTTTTCTTTTTTTTTTTTCAATAACCCCTTTTTACAAAGTGAGTTGCATGAATTCTTGACAATTTGCACTGGAGTTAATTATCATGAGCTAAATATTGATTATGGGTTTAATCTTCATGTCTAATGCTATTTCCTCTCAATTGATGCCTGCTTTAACATGCTCCCCGCTCTTCCTCTGTAACCTATTAGCATTTTGTCCATATGCCATGCAGATTAAATTTCTCACTGTATCACTGTCTTATTAAACAAGATCATTGTCTTGTTAGAGACCTGGTCAATTCTTGACTTTAAATGCATGCATATATTATTCAAACTGCTAAACCGTAAGGTATCAAACAATAGCAAATGCTTCTTTCCTATTTTCATTCATACTGTATTTTTGTTATTGTTGATGGCTGTAACTCGATCTCCATCTCACTCATACATTATAACCAGAGGCAGATTATGTTTATTCATGAGCTAACACACACATGACATGCACATATATAAAAAAAGTGACAAAAACAGAACTGCGTTCTTTTTTAAATCACATTCTTTTAAAATCACTTTTATTATTGCGTTATTATTCGTTTTTATGTTTTATCTACATGATAATCATGTGGAAATAAGAAATGCTTTACATGGGTCCTAAAATGATTAGGAATTAAGCCTTGAGGAAAAACAGAGCACAGACGGTATGCATTTCCTTTTTCTTGCTAGCATCTCAAAAATGTAAAAACAGGCTTTCTTATTTTCACAGATTTAACTGAATGAGACTCCAAAATGATGGTATTGTTTAAAATTGTAAATAAAACAATATTTTTCTTGTTATGAAATTACCAAGTTTGTAAAGAGCTAAAATTTAAAATAAACTTGTTTTATTTTTAATTATTTAAAAAGACAACATGAAACAACCTCAAGTCGTGAAACAACTTTATCATTTAAAGGTAAAGAGAAATTGTATTATTATTATTATTATTATTATTATTATTATTATTATTATTATTATTATGCAATAATAACATTTTTAAGTAATTCTTAAAACCCATATTGAGGATGTGTAGCTGTTATGAAAACACAACACCCACTCACCAAGTTGTAACTGAGTGTACGTGTGTTTGCCATCACAATCTTATCTGTTTTCCTGTCCAACTATCATTGTAGTCACTGTTCATAACTTCATCCTGAACAAAAACGTACCACGCTCAGGAGTGCTACAAAGAACCGTTCCAAGATACATTCATTAAACGTACATGTCTAAGAAAGCTGTACAGAATAAAATCAATAAAATAAATTTTGAAATATTCACACAGTTTGAGATACAGCCCTCCTGCAGTCACATACACACACTGTACTCTTCTCCAAATAGCTAATCAAGTTTGCAGAAACTCTACTGTGAGGCTGGCGCTTCCATCAAAAACCCATATGCGATGAAAGAGCGGTCAGTAGCGGCTTTAATTTGTGAAGAGATCTGGGTGACAGGTCCATATATCATTCACAACATCTGCAAATGTACACTAAGAGATGGGTAATATTTGACAGATTTTAGGCAAGAGACGGAGAGATGAATAGGAAGGAATAAAGCGGCTGCGTCTTGAGTCATGTGCTCTGCAGAATTTCTCTGTTTCCTGTGGACTCATTAGAACAGCGTGCTGTATCTTTAAGGGCCAAAACCTGTCAGTTCAGTCGAGATGAAGTCTATGTGACGTGGCTGTAAGAGAGGTTTTATCATTTTATTTATTTATTTATTTTTAAACAGATGTTTCTGTAGCAGAGATATTCTCACCACATGTGTCATTTAAGCCTTTACGTTTCACCACTGTGAGATTACTACCATGACCTCAGATCAACTGTAGCGGTGTCTCTGGTAGTAGTTATGGGTATCTTAGTCCAGATGGTGGCTTGGACAACTCTTCTGACACATTTACAGGTGTGTGTGTGTGTGTGTGTGTGTGTGTGTGTGTGTGTGTGTGTGTGTGTGTGTGTGTGTGTGTGTGTGTGTGTGTAATTTATAAATGTGTGAAAGATTTGGGTTGTGTGCTTAATGACAAGAGTGTATTGACTTTACTGTATATTTGTATATAGTGTACTCAAAAAAGTGTGCAAAATAACAAAAAAAACTTGATGGATGGGTGATGGATAGATAGATGGATGGATGGATATTTTCCATCCATCCATCCATCCATCCATGCATCCATCCATCCATGCATCCATCCATCATTATCTATACAGCTTACTGTATCTTGTGTGGGGGTCAGGGAGTGCTTGGAGATCAGGGAACTGGCAGCGGGCACCCTAGGTGTGGTGCCAACCCATTGCAGGACACAAAGGTACACTCACACACCACAGACAATTTGGAAACACCATTTGGCCTACACTGCATGTCTTTAGATGGTGCAAGGAAAACCATCACACAGACCAGACATGGAATTCAAAACGCAAACCCTTGAGATGCGAGGTGTCTGTACTTACCACTAACCATTGTGCTGCCATTTTTAATATTCCTATAATCATACCCTATTTATTTTTTAAGTGCATAATTATTTATATAATTATACATTATTTATCTGAAACATGTACTGTACATACCAAGGGCTGTTGTGGGACACATTAATGCACCTTTTACACATACTGTATTTTACATGCAAAAGTGTAAAAGGACATAATTGTGACATGGTATCCCAGTAGCAAAGTCATGCATATAAATACTATCCATAATATACAGATTAAATATTTATAAACTGTATGATTTATTTAAAATTAAAATAAAAAAACATAAAATAAATGCCCTAGTCCTTTTATAAAATTGAAGGCAGCATACTTCATGTTGCTATTACACCCAGACAAGCTGCTATCGACTGTTCCTCACCTTTTTGGCTTTTGCTGCTGTTGACAGGATTCCTTTTGAACCAGGCCTATTGTGTCCACTGACTGGGCTTTTGTTGGAGATGAAACAGATTATGTATGGTGCACATTGCTCTTGTGTACACAGAGGGAATAACACCTCCTTCATACAAGACTCTAGATAATACTGACATGTGGATTATTCTCTTTGCATGTCTCGTGATTTTGTCCGAGATGCTCAGCCATGATTTTACAGAAGTGTGTCAGGATTAAAGTTTTATTCTCCAAAACATGCCATGCCTCCAAAGGTTTCAGTTGAACACTTCAAAGTATGGCACTATTTTCTTTTCCACAGTATGCTTGATCCAATGTTTTTTTTTTCTTTCTTTCTTAAAATAAGGTTTGTTAAATTGTTCAAATAATAATCAATAATAATTGAACAGAAAGAAGATCATACTTTTTTCTTGTTTCTTGCAAAAAAAAAAAAAAACAAATAGAACATTTTATAGTTTAGCTATAGGCCTTGTCCATGGTCCAGGTTTAAATGGGGTTGTTGTGTATTGAGTGTATTTATACAGTATATGTATACATATATATATACACATATATACATATACATACACGCTCCAGACACAACGGGATTTAAACCTGGACCATGGACAAGTATTTATGGGTATACAAGGCCTCAGCACAAGAGACATCAGTAGTCAGTTGCCCAGTATGAGTGTAGAGTAATGAGCAAAACCTGTTATGACATGGGAAATCTTTTTTTTTTTTTTTTTAAGCCAATGTCAGAAGAGAACTGTGTCATAATAAATTATTACAGGATTCAGGTGTAGACGAGCTGCAAGACAAACAGGACTGAGATTAAAGATAAAAAGTCCTGAGACAAGTACAGTATACAGTATACAGGACTATATATATATATATATATATCAGCAGGTTAACTTTTAATATTTGAGGCAACATCCATCTCTGTCATTTCTGTCATTTCTCTGAGATGAGTTTGGTGTGTATCTTGCATGTGTGCAAGTGTGTAACATTAAAGAGAAGAAGCAGTTTCAGAACTCCATCTGCACCCTGCCTGCCTGTCATCTGGGAATGCTTGCCTGGAAATTGAAGCGGGTCCTTCTCTCTTTTCCATTGGTTTAGATGTAAACTTGAATGATAACTATGCAAAGTGTATACATGTGCCACTACAGGATGTGAAAATGTTTTAGTTAATGTTAGTTAATGTACTCTTTCTAACTTTGAGTTTTGGGTTTGTTGTTATTTAATGACATATAAGACATTACAAGATGTAGAATTGTGTATTAATCTTTTGAGGAAATCCTCTGAGCCATGTTATAATGAGTGGGAGAAACAAATGTGATGTGATGTGATGTGATGTGATGGGATGTGATGGGATGGGATGGGATGGGATGGGATGGGATGGGATGTTATGGGATGGGATTCTATTCCCCCATCGATATTGATTGATGAACATAAAAGTGTAATAGCATCCTAATACCAAGCCTGTTAATTTTTCAGTGGTTGTGATGAAGCAGATTTTTGAGTGATGTTCCCTGAAAGTGGCGACACATGTCCTCTCTTAATCTCCCCCCACTGCCACTAGCAGATGTGTCGCTTGATGTAACTGGCAAGTAGAAGCATGCCACTTAATAAAATATCTCTCCTTCTTTGACAGCCTACTTTAATTGACTCCCTTGTCAGTTTTATCAAACTGTGTGTTATCATCATTTGAGATGTTTCCCTTCTTCCTTCTTCGTTCCTCACTTCTCAGCGTGGCGCTCTTAAGGAATAGGCTAGCAGACGAACCCCTTAGTAACTTTGTTT
The DNA here is from genome assembly GCA_013621035.1 of Clarias magur. NCBI lineage: Eukaryota > Metazoa > Chordata > Actinopteri > Siluriformes > Clariidae > Clarias > Clarias magur. Next base: position 894,785 of record QNUK01000249.1, read on the forward strand.
AAGGAAGAGAGGGAGAGATAGGGGAAGAGCTCCACAGAGGCGGTCTTGTCATAGGATCCATAATTCAGACACATCATTTTAATTTCCCTCTGTTCTTTCAAAGGGGAGCGGAAGAGAGGAGAGGAGACAGGCTGGTCATTAGCGGCTTAGCGGAGGTGTAGCATCATGACATGAGAGACATGGAAATGTGCCAAGAAGAAAGTGACAACACTGACATGAGGGACAGGGACTCCATCTGCCAATGAGGAATCCAAGGAAAAACAGGAAGCAGGTTGTTTACAGAAAAAGAAAGAAACAAACAAACAAAAAGTAACATTTTCTCACAAGTAGCGAATCTCATGTGTGGAACGCTGGAAAAAGCTTTCACATTGTCAATGTGTTGCTATATACTGTAGAACCGCTGATGGCATGGAGGCTTAGTGGTTAGCACTGTCGCCTTGCACATCCAGGGTCTGGGTTTGATTCCTTCCTCATCGTCTAAATGCATGGAGCGTGCATGTTCTTACTGTGCTTGGAAGGTTTCCTCCGGGTTCTAACCCCTGTGTGTGGCATCAGGACATTTTCAGCAGATCTCTTAGGTGCTGTGGGTTGTGTGGTGAAGCCACCAAGTATCACACTTGTTTGTCTGGAAAATCCCATGAGTGCTCGATCAAATTGGGATTTGAAGAGTTTGTGGACTTGAACTCTTTATCTGTTGGGCCCCAAGCTATGGTGCCTTTCTATTTTGACAATGTGTTCTGCACTGGTTTTTCTGTGGGCTCCCTTGGCATGGTTGAGCTTGGGTGCCCATAATCCTGTCACCAGTTTGCAGGGGTATACAGTAGCTGGTGATCAATGTTGTTGAGTTCACCTGGCGGGAGTGTTAATGTTATGGCTGATCTGTATACAATATATCCCCCCCCACCCAGTTTCCCTGATTTTTCTCAGGAACACTATCAACCGGTTTGCCTGTGTACATTTACATGTTCCAGGCAGGAGACGCCTTCGCATCACATTCTGCCCATATCTTTATACCATACTTAATGGTTTGTTTGGTATATACTGCTTAAATTCATATTATCCTCTAAAACCAACAAGATGCTCATCAACAGTAATTTCAGGACCTGGTTTGTACTGTAGATGAGTGGCAGGTGCTGCACCCACATCTGCCAAACTTCCCAGCTTGTCTCTTTGACTTCTTGCTGCTCTTACTGTATGAGGTGGACATCAAAGTGAATCACACATGACAGGATAGCGAAGGTTTCCAAAGCCATTGTAGCATAAAAAAGTATGCTACAAGTGTCCGCATCCCATAAGCTGGATGGAGATTTGTTGCAGGATCTGTCAACACCACACAAAATCAACACACCCAAATAGGCTTCAATATTGACCGGGTCTACCTCTTTCCAGGTGTTTCCATAAACCCTTCTTCCCCCCAGGTTTGTCATGTTCATGACAAGGGTTACAATGGAAAAACTGAAAACAGGACTTGATGTCAACCACTCGGGATATGGCATGGCACATCGGATTAGGGTTATGGTTAGGTTCATTTTTGGATAAAAGGAGACTTCAGCTGGGTCTTCTTCCTCATCAGTGCCAGAGTCTTCCTCCTCTGGGTTATACTCTGTGTCATCCACAATGTCTGACTCTTTGTCCTCTAAACCTTCCACACTGTCAACCTAGCTTCTCCCCTCATCATCACTGTCATTGTATCAATCTATTTAGATTTATACCTGATGTACATATGTATCAACAGCTTCACGCAGTGCATCTCTTGGTCATCGTGCTGCCAAAGGCCGAACTATGAGTAAGGCCTCAATATTCTGTATATACTGTATAGCAGAGCTGCAAGAAAGTTGTTTGATTGAAACAGTGTTACAGTTTTGTTTTTCGACAGGTGGGGTAAAAATGATGTTGTTGATACTGTAGGTTCTCATGCGGGTCGCCATGGAAGCCAAAAAGGAGCATAATAAAAATATTTTTTAAATATTATAAAAATATTTCTAATTTATTTTAGGTGTTTATAAACAAGGTCATTGAACCTCATGAGAAATGGATAAACTTTACTGCCCTTTTTAGAGAGGAAACTTGTAAATCGGTCAGATTTCACCAGAACACCACATGAGGGTTAAATGTCCATGCAGACACATTAGTCTCAATGGCACTGAGTCCATCCAGCCCTTAGCATGCGCTACTAATACCACTTCAAATATTAAATGTGTCACTGTGGAACCTCTCTCCAATTGGTTGTTTAATGGAGTCATGGTGGCCCGCCTTTTTCTTTGAAGTCGCAGGAAATTCGCTGCAAAGCGCTGAGGTTTTGATGTCAGTCTCACTTTTAACTCATTTCATTCTCTCTCTCTCTCTCTCTCTCTCTCTCTCTCTCTCTCTCTCTCTCTGTGTAAATCCGAGGTTCTGGTGACTGCTGGATTCTGACACGCCACTGTACGCCTCAGCAGTGCATTTGATCATTAATTTATCACAGTTCCAGCAGTTTGTTTGACAGGTAGAGGAACTTTCATCTTGAGGCTTTGTGGCTACCAAATACTCTCTCGTTTTCCCTCTCTTTCTCTCTGAACCGCCTCTCCAGTATGCGCTCCTGATCCTTTTTTCACTAATATTAGCATGTACAGGTGTAATGAGGAGGCTGGCTCACTCAGCATGCTGCTTTATACATAATGTCACTTCAACGCATGCAGATTGCCATCATAAGAGACCAGAGCAAAATTTGGAGCAGGCAGTTTGGCACGGTTTTATCCAAAACACTTTCTGTCTTTAGTCACTGTTTCCTCAGTGCTTTGTTTTTCAGTCCAGCGGAATTCTTTTCTGTCATTCGCTATGAATCTTTTCTATCTTGTTATAAACATGGACCAAATCATCCAACAGGACTGCATCATCTTATCATTTAGGTGCACATGTATAAGGTCTATTATTATTATTATTATTATTATTATTATTATTATTATTATTATTATTATTATTTATTAAGTACATACATTATATCCTTTAGGTAGACATAAGCATGAGCTTCATTTTCCACATTTATCATAATTATTGTGACGAGAATCCTAACATTAGAAAATAATACTAAAGCACATTTAAATACTGGATTGGTAATTAGACGTTGATTATGTTTCTATAGCAACAGCTGTGATTGTAGTTCCAGCTGCAAGGTTGGGTTAATGTATAATTTTCTCACCTTGTATGGTAGACATTCCACCACTACACAAACTGATTGAAACAAACAAACAAACAAACAAACAAACAAACATAGAAATGAAATACATATAATGATATGTACTTGTAATAGTAATGTAATGTAATGTATTAATTTATTTATTTTTTTTTTTTATGTCAAGCTGCATTTTTGTCCTATGAAGAAATCAAAATATTTTATACAACATAATCTAACTTGTTTCTCAGGAATCTGACATAATTAATCCCTTTTTAACATATTTATTTGTTTAATGTTTCATTAAAAAATAAATAAAAAATGTGATTTAAGAAATAGCTTTTTTTATGAAGGAACTGCATACATTGCTTGACTATTTACAAAGCAAATAATAAATAAATAAATAATAACAAAGACATGATTTTTTTTCTTAAAATCAAACAAGAATAATCCAGGCTATGATCAATGCTATGAAGTTTATTTTCTTTTTCCTTTATTTTTCATGTGCTTGCAAGATTCTGAGTAAAAAATATGATGACAAATTAAGCAAAAGTAAAGAGGAAAGTCATATATGCAATTCATTCAACAAACTATAGCTGTGTCTTTTATGTCTAAATTGTACGGTCTATCAACAGGCATATCTTAACAATATACAGTAGAATCTTTTCAGCCATTCTATCGAAATGTGTGTGAGCTGTGTGCTCTGATATTAAGGCATTCTCTTTCACTTTTAATTCAGGGAATAATATTGTTAATCCTGCATCATGTATTCTTTGTGAAGGAGAGCAATTGAGTGCAGCTTTGGTATAGACTTCAGTATCTCTCTCTCTCCCTCTCTCTCTCTCTCTCTCTCTCTCTTTTTCTCTCTCTCTCTTTCTCAGATTTAGATTCTCTCTCTCTCTCTCTCTCTCTCGCTCTGTCTTAGAGCTCGGGGATCTAGGCCTACCGAGGCACTTTTCAAGACAGGAACTTCCAGGACTATTTTGGCATCAAAGCTTAGCGGGTGTGAGGGCCTGACTCTCTGAAGTTGACTTGTGAAGAAGGGGAGGAGAGTCGGAAAGAGGGGGTAAAAAGAGGAGCGAGGCCGAATGTGTGCTCTGGGTCTACAGGGAGCAGTTGAGAGGGAGAGAGCAAGGGCTGCTCTGGGGGAAACTGGGGGCTGGAGAGAGCCTCTATCTGGGCCTTCGGAATAAAATCCTCCCCTGGTACTCAGGTCCTGAGCTTCGCTTAGTGTTTACTGCATGTAGTACGAGTGTGTGTATCTCGGAAGTTTTACCTGCTGCCTCTCAGGAGGAAAAGCGGCTGCTTGGTTTGGTGTTTACATGGCTTTGAACAGAAGCTCGTGATTTCAAATGAAACAAAACTGCAACCTTCAAACCACGCAAGTTCACTGTGATTGCTGTTAGTAAAGTAAAAGAGCTGAAAGTACTGGAGTGCTGTGCTTGACTGGATCAGATGGATTTTGATTCAATTGAGCTCTGACCATCTGTTTAGATCAATTCTCCAGAGTCTGTTGATAATTGTTACATTTCAAAAGCTTTCTGAGGGCTGGAGGACTTGCATAATAGACTCCAGTCAGAAAACATAATCATAGCCTTCTCCCAGGATTGGCTCTGATGAGCTCTGATAGATTATTCATCCAATATTTATATTAGAATGGTGTTTAAGACGTCTTCTTAAAAGACTATAATCAAGCCCCATGTTTGAAAATGTTTAGATTTATGGTTTGATATAATTATGTTAAGTTTAAATGAACAGGAGCTGTAAAGAGCCAGTCTGGAAGTTGAACGCAGGGTCATGGTTAGATCTTCCAGCAGACCAGTGATCCAAAATATACTTGCAAATCCACATAAAAACATGCTTCTGCGACCACAGTATTACGCTGTTTACAAGGTCATTCATCCAAGTTGTGGACCAAGAACTGTTCTTGCTCTGCATTCTCTAATCACTACAAGTATAATGTTAAAAGAATCAGTCTTGGTAAATGGAGGTTGCAAGAAATCATGCATGCACAGGTGCCAATAACTGTGACAAATTGTCTTTATTGATTATCGATTTAAAAAGGTCTTTATACATACATGTAAATGTTTTATACAAAGTTCTGTATTTGAAAAAACACATTTTGAGCTTGTGTATTCATTATTAATTTTTTGTTAAATAAAACTTAATTAAAAAATCAAAAACTTAATAAAAAATTGAAGTTAAAGTTTAAAATATACCTTTTTTTGTCCCACAGTGGGGAAATCTCTATACAGTAAAATATAAATATAATAATATATACTTATAAATGAATAGACTAGAATATTTCTGAAGTGAATTTATTTATTTATTTATTTATGATTGATTGATTAATAATCATTTACAATAAAAAAAGTAAAAAAAATAACGAGTACAATTACATATATAATGTATGCGCCTATTTATTTTATGCTTTTTACGGATTCCATATTAAACACAGCTCCTGAAATCTCTGATTATAATCTTATTATTATTATTATTATTATTATTATTATTATTATTATTTTATTATTATTATTATTATTATTATTATCTTTACACATTGAACTCATTTAATTTGAATCTTTGTTTCTCCTCTGAAAAGCCATCCACATCCATATGGAGCCAGCACACATGGACATATTGTGAATTGTGATCTAGCTAGTACCTACTAGCTGCAACTGTTTGCTTTATCCGCTGCCAACTCCTCCAAGTTATTCATCTGGAAATAATATGCATTCATCATTGTATTTTTAATCACAGAAAAAGAGAAAGACAAAGGAATGCCTTGGGGAGGGGGAGCAGGGGGGGTGGGGGGGTGGGAGGGGGCTTAGACATCTGCAATTCCCAGCGCAGAGTCGATATTGTTTCCCCGAATCATCAAGCGTTCCACAAATTGACTTTGAATGAATTTATTTTTAATGTGATGGTGATGTCTCTTTGCCGGGGAGTATGAAAATGTATGTGGGGGAACAATTATTTTTTGAAATATTATTTTTATGTTTTGTGTCAATCGGGGCACCTATAAATAGTTGATACAGTATGTATTGTCAAGTCTGAATAGTGTGTTAAAAGGAGTGTGTGCATTTGCCTTTTGTTTAGTTTAGTGGACTTGTAATGAACTTCTTAGTGCCACAATGACGCCTCTGTCGGTGGCCCAGTGTTTCCACTCATTACAAAACAGCTCTCTCATCACAACATCCTGCTCTGATTGTATTCATTAATAAATTAAATGGCGGCCCGTTTCTGTTCCAACCTAAATGAGTCCCATTGCAGTTCCTAACTGGGACACATCCGAATCAGACAAATGCAATGATATACACGAGCAGGTCTTTAGTCTTGCCTCTAATTCGCAGAATGCACAAACACACACCCTGTCGTTTCGACATGACCTCAAAAGGTAGTTACAGTAGGCTTTCACGGGAACAAAAGTAGCTGTAGACATCACACAGTGTGTTTGTTCTCATTCCAAAAAGTGAAAACTTAAATGGAAGTTTAGACTTGTCTTGTGCCCTTTCATACACAGGTGCAAAATCTTCATTAGGCAAATAATAATTCTGCAGCACAAAGCACGGGTTCATATCATCCTAGTTATTTTATTGTCTGAATGTTTCTGTTGCAGAAGCTTATTAAGAAGAACCTGAGTGAATGATAAGATAAAGAGTTCTGTTTGGAAACAAATCAACTCCATGTATGAGAATAGGACAGATTATGCGTATAAAATTTTAAGGCTGGGAGAAAAAAAATCACCTCTCCTTAAGCGGCAACTCCTCGCTTTCTGAGTCTGGTCCTTCTGGTCCTACTTTGCTCTTACCCAGGCTTTTTTTTCTATAGTTTTCCAGGATTTCCAGCACGTCACACATTTTCTCATCTTGGTGCAAGTGAAGATGTGGAAGGAAACTGGAGAACCCAGAGGAAACCCTGATGATCAACCCTGGAACCTAGTGTGCCCTCATACAACTTGCCTCCTACAGATGTTCTCTATGTTTATGTATTCATGTATTCATTTAAAATGTTGTTACTTAGACCCAGGAGCTGATGAAGTCTCCTACCATCTCAGTCAAGCACTATGTGCCAGCCTTCGCATTTAGCCCAAGTCTGGGGCATCTATTATTGAGCAAACAGAGTCCTGTCTGTTTCCAGTGCTTCGGGCCACCAATTAAATATATCAGCTGCTGTACGTGGGAGTGAGTGGAGCGCAGGAGTCGGGCTCACGAGAGCTTTCGCAATGAAATATTGATGCCTTTAAATTGAGAGGCTTTAGCTTGATCATGGTCAATGGCATCTTTAGTAAAGGAGAGTCGAAGGTGGGTTTGAAAGGGTGCGTGGTGTGCAAATTGTATGTTATAGTTACATTGTTAAATACGTGTAATTGCATGTTATGTGGCAGACATAGCAAAAGACATAAATAGCAATGAAGGCTACTGAACACAGAAATATGAGTATGTATAAATAATAATAATAATAATAATAATAATAATAATAATAATAATAAAATTTTGATGCATCTGGTTTTTTACTTGTTACTTTCTTAGTTATTTTCTTAGATGTTCACTTTCTTTTTTTTTTTCAACTGTTACACTGCACTATCATTGTGTTGTAATTGGCTGTTTTGATCAATTCTCCTCAGGGTGGTATTATTAACTAATAGCTTGTTCTCTATGAACATAAAAGACGCATTTTTTTATGATCATCTTCAAAAAGAAGTGCTATAAAACCTTCATGATACATACTCATCTCTCTCTCTCTCTCTCTCTCTCTCTCTCTCTCTCTCTCTCTCTCTCTCTCTCTCTCTGTCTGGCGTCAGCTCTCTGTAAGTGGCAGCTTTAATTTGGAGATAGAAAAACAACCCGAAGTGAATATTGATTTCAAAAGTACTCTTGTGCCTGTAAAACCAGCAGCATGGCAACCTGCAGTCTTCAATTAGGCCGCCACGTGTAGGTGTGTGTGTTTTCATTTGGCTTCTGTGTTCACTTGAAATGATACATTAAAGACTATGTTTCACCTCAATCAGACTCACAAAATACATACTCACACCCTGCAATGTCTGCGGCTTAGCAATTTTACGAAAACATGCACACATACTTAGTATGCATTTGCTCACACACGCAACGCAAACTAAATCTCATAAATACACCCATTTGTTTCTGTTAGTAGAGCTTTAGTGTCTGGATACTTTTTAAGGAAAGATGTGCATTATTGGTTTTGATATAATAAATACTGTTAAAAAGAATACTGTAAAATGCCTTAAACTAAGGTTAAGAAATGTTATGCCCTGTAAGGCCAGGTTATAGTCAAGTTGATAGTGAAATACAGTAGATTAAAAATATACAAACAAATATATTTTGTGTAACAACAGTCAACCTGCATGAGCATTATAAGCATTATTGTATGCATGTGTACTGTACGCCTTGCATCTTCAGGGTTCAGGTTTGCTTCCTACACAGCAAAATCCTTAGTCTTGAATGAACACCCAGAGTGTTGATTTAACACTTTCAGAGTACATTCGTGACCATTAGGTCATATATAAACACTTGGGATGTTAAATCAACACTGGGGATTTTTCAGTGTACCTTGTGGACTGTGTGTATATTCCTCCGTGTACTCTGGTTTCCTCCTACACACTAAAGACATGCAGATTAGGCTAATTGGCATTGCAAATTGCCCGTAGATTGTGAGTGCGTGTGTGAATATTGATTGAAGGTCTTACCATTGTTGTGAAAATGGGAATAAACACAATGATCCACCCTGGTCTCCACGGTCCCTAATTGGGCTACAGAGGTTGCTAGATGGATGTGTGTGTGTGTGTGTGTGTGTGTGTGTGTGTGTGTGTGTGTGTGTGTGTGTGTGTGTGTGTGTAGTGGTGTGTGTGTGTGTTGGTACAGTGTATACACACACACACACACACACACACACACACACATACAGTAATATTTTGACTATAAATATTTTATAATAAAAAGGCATGGAGGCTCAGAATCCACTGAGATCCTGGCTATTAAGGCTAGATGAATATACAGTATAATGATGACATTTTAATAACATGTAATTAAAAACAAAAATACATAGTCCTAAACTTACTTCCTTTAATGTCTGGTTTTATTTAATGTGATTTAATGCAATTTAATTTCCGTGGCTGACATAGCCAGTACCAAAGTTAGGTATTGAAGTATTTTGGAGTCAATGCTCAAATTGTAACCTTCTTGCAAAGGCTGCAATATGTGAAACTTATGATGTAACTGGCCCTCAAAGCTTCACTAATTCACCAATTTAGGGTACAATTGCTCATGATAACATATCATAAGAATGTTTTCTTGTATTGTAAAAATATCATGAGAATATTTTCTTCTGCTTGTTTCATAAAAAAAGTTGTAACATTTTGACTTATTTGTTTCTATGCATTTTAGTATATATTCACTTTATATGACATAAATTTACATATATACGTTTGGGAATATCTTGTACCTTGGTGATAAAGAAATCATGTGTAATATTTTTCACAGGCACACACAGGCACATAATCTGTGTAGTACGTTCTATACCAGCAGTTTTGTGAAGATGCAGTAGTGACACCCATAACCCATAATGAGAGAGCACAGAATGACACGGCACAACTCAGAGACTGAACTTCTACAAAGCACTTAAATATCTTAAGATGTGTAATGCATAATTGATGTGTGCATGTGTTCCCAAGCACTCTCTCTCTCTGTGTGTGTGTGTGTGTGTGTGTGTGTGTGTGTGTGTGTGTGTGTGTGTGTGTGTGTGTGTGTGTGTGTGTGTGTGTGTGTGTGTGTGTGTTTGCATGCAACAGTGTGATGTTGGTGCTAAAAATGTTTGGGGTTGCATGTGGGCAGAATGTGGTCTGTACTTCATTAAAAAGAAAACTGTTCCCTTGTCACAAGGCAAAACACATTGTAGACATTTTCATTCCTATGAGTAATTTAACATTAATTTGTTTCATGACTAAGTGTAAGTGGCTTTCATTAAGAGATAATGTTCATTAAGAGATAATGTGAGCATGTGTGTGTGTGGGTGTGTATGTGTGTGTGAGAGAGAGAGAAAGAAAAAAAGAAAAGAAAGGGCAGCAGGCAAATGATGAATGTTTAATCCTCATATTTGTTCCACAGAAAGTTGAAAGTGACATAGAGTGCCTCTAGTGGCGGACGCGTGAACTGCACATCAGGAGTGTGATCCATGTCTCAGATTGTTTATAGTGATTATAAATCTACGCATTGGTATATGTATGAGGTTAGAGATGGTTTATATTATATCTATGTACTTTGTATTGGGATATATAGTTCCCTTGATTTGACAATGTTTACTGGGATGAGACATGAATGAACTGGTATGTCCCGCCATCATTTTAAGGCAACTTTAAAACAATTGTAAAACTTATTTGAAGCAGGACATTTAAGTGGATTTTATTTATTTATTTATTTATTTATTAATTTCCTGAGACTTTGGTATATGAAAGATTTGAAGATTGAGACAAAACAGACATGAAGTCAGATTTCCTTTGGTGGAATGAAAATCCTATGGAAAGCAGTTCAAGATCAAATCCAAAACCCTGGAGTTGTAAGATCCCAGCACTACACTCAGCACCAATATGTCAGCCATAAGTTCATTTTGGCTTGCGTGTTCGAGGTTCATTTGATAGTTAAATATTCTCTCCTATCTTCAATGACTTTATTTGTCCTCTAAAGGTGAAGAAAACCTTCTAAAACATTTAAAGGTCAGGGGCTGAGAAAGCCTGCAAGAGGTATTAGACACGCTAAGAAACGTCAGCCTGAAAAAAGAAAGCTAGAGAAAGAGACATGGATTCCGGTTGTCTTGTTCCAGCTCGTATTTAACACAAAAGCACATAAACCATGTTCGATTAATTTAATAACACATTGCTAATTAAATAACAAATTAAGCAATAATTATTAAATAACACACACATACAAAAAAAGAAAAATGGGTAGGAATTAAAAAGCAATGTTTTTGTAAGTAAGTACTGTAAGTAGCTACTATCACATCAAACATACTGTATGAGGGATATCCCACTATGTTGAGACCAACTTTCCCAAATCCAGCACAAATAGCATTCATAAATGCTATTGATAAAATGTTATTAGAAAGTCTCAACCACTCAGGGATCTTATATGTTTCAAAGACCTGGCGAATAAATTATTTGTCTCCTGAGACTGTTCACTGATGAGGTTATAATGATTACACCGGCCTTTAATTTTTCACCTCTTTCATTACATCCAGATCCTCAAATGTTCTTTAAGGGGCCAGAGGCCCAGTGACGAGCCGGCTGTAAATAGATTATCTGCATTTGAGGCTCCCTGATGCATGCTGATTCTTTCAGTCTGCATGTCAAGGCTTTCGCTTCCATTGGATTTAACAAGGAAATCTAGTGGAAGGTGCTGCTGCATGCGTGTGTGCTGGTGCTCCATTACTGCCTTGATAAAATTGCATTTGTCAGCATGATCCTTTTTAAGTGCATTTCAATTACAACTTGATTCACTTATTCTATTACACTCTGACTCTAATGTATACAATTTAATTTCCTTAATTGTGCTATCGGGTGTTTTTTTCCTATCCTAATTTCTGTAATAATCTTTGATTTCTGCATGAATCGTGCCCGGCACTAATGAAAGGGGGCAGCTGAAAACATATGTTAGGACCAAGATCTAATCAGGCCTCTAACATCTGCATTTATGATGCCGAGAGCTGCCCGGAGCCGTGTGCGCAGCCACTCCAACATCGCTGGACAATTATACTCAGCCGCAGCTGAGAGGGGAGCTATTAATATGCATGTCTTTGTGGAAATCTTGTTTCATCTTTAATACCACAAGCCTACATTTGTTTCAATAGTGAGTCTTAGTTGTGGATCTTTCATGCCACAAAGCTTCTTAAAAAGTAGTGAGTGGTGTTTTACTGTTTCTGGGGTGCACTGAGGTTTGTAGATCTTTGGAAATGTATTGTGTCATAGTGTAGGAGTCTTTCTACCTTCTTCTATCGCATTCACTCAGAGATTTTGAAACAATGAATAACAATAAAAAACAGATAGTTTACAGAAACACATACATGTCAATAAATATAAATATATTTATATAATTAATTTAAAAAAAAAAAGCATTTTATTATATATACTGGGTATGTTACATAAACAAGTCCTCAGTGGGACACAAACAGCAACCAAAGAATGAAATCATTCAAGAAATGATTTGCAAGACTTGAACATTTACCGAATGTATTTTAGTCATGTAACACTCAGACTACGGGAAGCATCTGTGTTAAATTCTTTGACCGAATTAATATTCACTCCAAGAATTAAATCAGCCACAGGAAGTGTCACAGGAAGTCCAGACTGCCCCCTGCTGTTTCTTTCAGCCTCCCTTGTCTCTCTTTCTGTCACAACCAGGGTATGTTGTGACCTTTCTATCAGGCCTCTCCTCAAATATCACCCGGTGCCATTGCGCACTGTCATCACCTCTCTCCTGCCCAGATCAAGTAGCACAGACAACACTTGGAGAGCACTCAGGCGTCTTTCAGTCACATCTATCGTCTTCTTTCTCCATCTGCAAACTGATCTGACACTATTAACTAATGGCCAACAAGAGTATACAAGACTTTCTGAGGTAGCAATCGAATCAGGACAAGACCGAGTCAGTAACTTGTACTTACTGTATATATCAGAAGAACCACGAAACGCAATTTTTTTTTTTTTTTATCTTTTCTTTTCTTTTTTTCTTCTTCTGTCATGTAATTTACTTTCAGAATCTGGGAAACTAAAACAAACTCAGTAATCTGGTTCTGATTCTCGCTTCTGATTTTCTCGTCTTGAAATAGAATGCCCGAAAAAGGAAGACTGTGAATGTTTATTTTATTAAAGCTTACAAATGGCATGTATTCTGGGTAGCACTGGGATTTTGGGCTGTGCGCCGGGACCGCACCCCATCTCTGCTAATCATCGTCGTGTTTCCGTTGTCTTGCGGCCGCACCAGTGGCTAACCGATCTGAGAATAAACCTCGCAGGATCCACAGTGAAGTCACTCTTCTTGTGGCCAGAGTGATATTTGTTTCTGATTACGAGACGTGATTCACTCTGTCTCCTTCTGCTCTCTTTTTCTCGCATCTGATGGTCCTTGAGTTCTTTCTACAATCAAATGATGCAAACTTTTACATGATTTCTTGATGTAGGCAATTGCTTGGATATCTTTCTAGTTCATTCGTGGACCTTCTGCATGCAGTCTACATTTAGCCCTACATACAGTAAATGCTTCATGATGGCTGATATAAACGTACATAGAATGCATTCCAACAAGCATCGGCTCACGCTTTCATCAGGAGTCAAGATATATACATAAACTAGAAAGTTTTTATTTTTATTTTTTTTTTTATGACAAATTGCCATAAAACACCCTGATGTGTGTGTGTATATTTATGTTGACATCAGGGTCTTTTATGACACTTAGGCAATTAGGTCATAAAAAAAAGATTTTCTAGCTTTCTAGCTTAGTCACATTTTTTTTTTACCTAATGGTATAGATGAGAAGTTATTTTTTTCTTGTGTTATTAATGTCTGTGACCATAAAACCTCTGGTCAACATTCACACACAACAATCAATTTGGGAATGTCAATTAGCCTAATCTGCATGTCTTTGGAGCATACCAGGGTACACAGAGGAAACCCACCAAGCACAGGGAGAACAGGCAAACTCCATGCGCACAGATCTGATGCAGGAATCAAACCCAGGACACAGACATACTAGGTGACAGTACGTATATATAAATATGACCATCCCATGAGTTACGGTATGTATATTGGCTCTGACTTTAAATTACAGTGTGGTTACTGATGTTCCTGATTATTTAGGGCCCAAGCACTATGAGGTGCGCAGGACCCTCTTGTTTAAGGATTTTTTTTTCCCCAGCCTTTTGGACTTTTTTTCGGGGGTCTTAACATGCTCGAAAACTCATGAAACTCATGAGACAGGTTGGAATCTGCTGCCATCAGGATGCCTGAGAGTCTCGTGGCCCCCAGGGGCCCCCACATGAGATTTTGCTGCATAGCTCACACACACTTTTACGTAGGCACACGAAACTCGGTACACATTTAGAGCTCATCGAGCCAAACAACTTTTGCACTGCATGTCCTGGGCTAAACTCAACAGGAGGCCGGTTATTTTGGGTCATTTGCAAAAACACACCCGATGGATTTTGATATACTCCTCCTAGGGAAATTATACAATCGCTACCAAACTGGGCTGAAGAGATCTAAAGACACTGAGGATGCAAAATTGCGGAGGGAATTTTAATATCTCAAACGGACCAGCCGTGATAATGTCTTAAACTTACACCAAAAAATGATTAATAAGTTTCTGTGTGGCATTATATTGAATGACATTATATTCAGTGACACTTTCTGTGACATCATGTTCAGGAACATCATAGTGTGAGGCTTATTTTCCAGCATCTGCGGCCTATTGTACACACAAACAAATCTCACTCACACACAAACACATCTCACTCACGCACTCAACAAATATTTAGGGCCCAAACCGACATTAGCCCTGTATAGTGTGTGATGAGTGCAGGTTGTGCGGTGCAACCGAGTGCCGATGGCTTTTTCGAGGTCTTAACACACTCGAATAACACAGGTTGTGCGGTGCGCCTGGGGTAGCGATGGCACAGGGTGCTTGGGCCCGTCATCGTTGCTTGCAACTATATTTTGTCTTGCATTACAAATTCTGTTGTCATGATGCTCAAAATTAAGCCTAGAAATATTGTGGTGCAACTGGTGCATATTCACATGTAATATGTTGATTCATTCATTCATTCATTTACAAATACAGAACAAAACTATATAATATTATACAACTTTAGCTTTTTTTTTCCTAGAGTGACTGCCCCAAGTGAAAGAGATTTAATTCATTTACAGCGTCTCTTGAGAATATAGAGTAGTGCTAGTGTCTAGACAAGCCTGTTCTTTAATGTGCAAAATGCCTGTCTGCCTCTCTCTCTCTCTCTCTCTCTCTCTCTCTCTCTCTGGCACCTGTGTGTAATTCTCCCTCGGTCTCTCCTTCTGTCCTGTCTTCAATGAATATCATCCTCCACTGGGGATGGCTAAGGCGTAGGTGAATCCTTGACCCTGATGACCTTTCCAGTTAACCTGCGCAGTGTTTCTCCATCTCCTTTCCTCTTAGTTCCCCTCCTCTGCCATGACCACCATCCTTCGGTTGCTCTGTTATCTGCTGAGTGTTATTGCCCCCTCTTTGCACGGGAGAAAATCTCCACTGATTTTTATCGACCTGTTCCAAATCAATGCTTTTAAAAATCTTATACACCTTTTACTTAAGAGCAAAAGCATGCATTTTCTGTTTTGACATGGCCATATTGATCCGTGAGGTGGCACAGGAGAAAAGGGGTTGGGGCTGGGTTGCTCTTTCGCTCTCTCTCTCTTTCTCTCTCCACCACCCCATCACTCCATCTGTCCGTGTCTGGTAACATTGCTATCCTTAATGGCTTTCCTGTGCAGTCTCTCCTGGCTGCAGCAGCGTGCCCCTGCACTTCTTTACTCTAATCAATAGCTCCTATTCCCTGTCCTCTCTCCCCATCCACTGCCTCTTTTCCTCGCTCACATTTGCCCTCAGATAAATTATGGATGGGCCTCTCACATCACATATAAAATTTCTATTGTGTTTGTCAATGGCTGATCAATACTTCACCTCCTCTCACCCTCAAAGCTCTTTTTCACTCTCCTTTTCATCTAACCACTCATGTGTGAATGTGTGTGTCTCTGTTTGCTTGTTTGACTTTTTCTCTAACAGAACCACTTTCAAGACTTTTCAAGTCACCTTTCTCGTCACTAACTGCATGACTGTCCGGCTTCAGTCGTCTCTCCATTCAACCTCCACAATTCATAAAAATCTTTTTTTGTCTTTTAATATTTTTACAGCCTGTTGTCTCAGCCTCATGTCATTAATACATGAGAAGAGGGGATGCAACCATGAGATGAGGGGATGTGACTGAATCACTGAGTGAGGAAACAGATAGTAGATAGATAGATAGATAGATAGATAGATAGATAGATAGATAGATAGATAGATAGATAGATAAGGGGTGTTCAAGTCAAACCGGGACTTTTGATTATATTGAATAACAGAAAACAGAGAATTATGAGAATAAAAACTCCCTTTAATTCTCTATATGATCCCCTGATACACTAATACACTTATCCCTGTGTTTCACTAGTGCTTGGATACCATCAAGTCAGAAAGTTTTCTCAGTACGCTGGAGCCATGATTGGACTGCCTGCTTCACCTCTGAAGGCCTGGCCTCCCAGGAACTCCTTTAACAGCCCAAACATATGAAAATGGCTACAGTGGGAATGTGGCAATACGTTCCTGTAATGTGCAAGTGGTGTTTATGAATGATAATGTGTACAGTTCCCATAGACACGTGTCTCTTCCACAAGTTGGTGGCAAGTTGTCCAACAGTTTTCAGGGATCAGTCGTTCCACTTTTTGATCGGTTGCTTTTATGCTTTTTATTTATGAGAAATCCTGATTTTACTTGAATGCCCCTTTGTATATGCTAAAATCCATTTAATTCTGTAATCAACTTAAAAACATGATCCAGGAATAAGAGTTACAATAGGTAAAACGTTAGTACTTATTCATATATTTTTATACTTTCTATCCATGTAATGTTACATTAAATGGTGACATAGAGAAGAATACATTTGGGTTTTACTTGGTGACATTCGTATTTATTAGTGACCTTCAGTGTGTGTGTGTGTGTGTGTGTGTGTGTGTGTGTGTGTGTGTGTGTGTGTGTGTGTGTGTGTGTGTGTGTGTGTGTGTGTGTGTGTGTATGAGCTGACAGAACAGATCAGTCAGCCTGAATAAGTTTAGTGCAAAGTCTCTGTCTCGTCCCTAAGCACTTAACCTCTGACATCCCTGCACTGAATTTTACAGGCTCAGTTCTATTCAGACGAGACACATTGTCACCCCACATACAGTACCAATCTACCAATGATTTTCTTTGTGTATGCATGAACGGTCATGAGCACATGACCTCATATTGAGAAAAACGAGTTTCACTTTTAGGTGAAGAACCAGTTATGAGGCTCGAGATGGATCAGGCTCCACCTTCTGCAGCCATGGCCTGGGTCATCTCCAGACCTAAACCCAAAAGAAAACTGTTGGACACCAGTGAAGCAGCCAGTAGCTGTTAAGAAACCATTTCTTGCACAGGATTTAACAGAAACATACTGCACAGTGCATAAAAACGATTATCAATCATTTAAGAGCAAGTTTGCAATTCTCCAGGGCCAGAAGTTTGATTGGATTACCTGCAGCAAACACAACTGCTGGTAAATTCTTTGCGCTGGCACTGACCGTGTCCTCTTCTCATAGCTGTAATGAATAATTCAGAGAGCGATCCCCTCTCTGCTGAGAGAAAGACACTTACACAGACTCCTTCTGGCAGAAAATCCATATGCACTGACATTTTACTTCAAGCAGCAATTAATAGAAGCTGAAGCTGGATCTCTTTGCACGGGTAATTGTTCTTAAGGTGAAGTGTTAAATGTGTAATTGTGACTGAAGGTTAATTTCTGCCCTTGTGGACGGTGATGAAGAGGTGTACTGTGGAGATTGAGACCAATGAAAAGAAGAAGCATGATTGACCTGAAAGAGACAGAGAATTGGACATGTCCTGTCCTCTACCCTGACTCACTCTTAATCTCTCCTTTCAGACATCCTTTTAGCCATCCACCCATTGGCCCATTTACTTTCTCCCACCTCACTTCCATCTGTGTGTTTATCCATCCATCTATCCTTCTATTCATCTATCTAACTTACGTCTCAGAACTACCAAGCTACTCAGCACCGAGCACTTCCTTGGCACCGATCTGCTATTTCTGACACAACAATCCTGTTTCTGGCGACCCAGGACAAAAAAAAATTTCAAACTCATATGCTGTTGTGTTAAATTTATTAAAGAAAGAAAAATAAATCCTTCAACTCTGCAAACTGTTGTACCAGGTAGACAGGAAAGCCAGTGAAATCTAATTAAATCTAGCACCTAGAGAAAGTGGGTTACAATTTATATGCATAAAACAACGACAAAGCTTTTTTTTTTTTTTTCCATTGAGGAAGTTAGTAGATTAGGATTCATTTATTCGTCACATGCACCGTGAAAGTATTTTTTGCATATGATCCTACCAGTTAGGAATCTGGGATCAGAGCGCAGGGTCAGCCAGGATACAGCACTGGAGCAGATAGGGTTAAGGCCCTTGCTTAAGTGCTCAACAGGGGCAACCTGGCTTTGCTGGGGCTTGAAACCCCAACCTACTAATCAGCAACTCAGAGCCTTAACCGTTTGAGTCACTGCAACTAATCTACAGCGGTACAGATTGAAGTTTCATTAAGGTCCTAATAACCATCCAAAGATCTTTCATTTTTTGTTCTTTAAATAATCTAAAAGTCCCATATGTACAGTATGTGCAGCATACAGTATGTAGTTTTTATGTAATATATTTTTTTGTTTTTTCCTATTTTCTGTTATTTAGCATACTAGAGTGTAGATTAATAATCATGATTTCTATTTATTTGTTTAAATCCGTCTGGGTTCTACAGGTGACTTACCAATTCTGATGTTGCTAAAACTTCTTAATAACATACTGCTGTGGTACCCTGATCTTAATAGTGCCCAAGAATTATGCTTATTTATTTATTTATTTATTTATTTAAAGTCAACCCTGTGTAGAATAAGAAGTATAGACAATGAATGTACAGTACATGGACAAATTTAACAATATAAACCTCTGTTACATCACATTATGACATATAAAGGCAAATGCACTGTCTTGCCCAGGTGGTGATGGCACAGGTGATAGTTGCTTTGCAATAATATTTTCCATTGTTGTTAAAAGGAAACCTTTCTGGGAAATCATACATTATAATAAAAAAAAAACATATTTTAGATCTGCACAGTCTTTACAGCACAGTTTTGTTGTGAATCCTGAAAGTAAATCCAGAAAACGTTTTTTTTTTTTTTACCTTCTGGAATATAACAACCTGTAATAGATTTGATCACTTATTATTAATCACTGGGTATTATTGTTAATACATTATAGTTCTGTTTCTATCCAAACATGATAAAGCTATGAATATTTAGTGCAATAAACAGATGCAAAAATACAGATAACTGCACCACACTGTTATTTTTGAGAAATCAAATCAATAAATCGTGCCTCGGTCACAACTATAAAAGAAACAGATGGAGGACTGCACGTGAGCTGGAAAAAGAGCAGCCAGACTATATCACAAGTGTATGAGTATGAAGAGTATGCTGAGTGGTAATGAGAGAATGCTGGGTCAAACCTACAACACACACACACACACACACACACACATACACACACTTTCAAGTATACACATACTGTTTAAGAGTCTAACAGATGAGGTGAGCAGGACGGAGCTGTCAAAGGCCCACGAGGAATAAGAGCGCCTTTTCTTATCCCAGCCAAAGTTTCGGGATAGTTCTAAATTTGTTTCGGTTGGGGCGGCCTCTGCCTTAATGAGGTGTCTGAGAGCCCTGTGTAACACACACAAACACACTAACACACGCCCATGTGTGTACAGTACATGCAGGCAAAGTTATGAAGATCAGAACTGACATTCACAAACATATTTAATGGTAGGAATGTGAACACTTTACCACACTGAGAATATAAACACATTTTTAAACACGCGCCCACGCCACACAATCTGTAATGTCTATGTGAACCCAACCAAGATATGGTTCTCTCCAAGCCTCTAACTTTCATGTCTGCTAAATAATACGGTGTTTTTGTTACACTCGTGACATTCAACCATTCAGCAAGTGTAGGGTTTGACAGAATTTTCTCAGTTATCCTCCACAATGGAAAAATGCATCATGAAAGCATGTGATCTGATTCAGTTGCATGCTTGATTCATTGAACTCATTTGCCTACCCCCTGACCACCCATGTAATTAAATCGTTACTTAATCTGTTCTGTACTTTAGAGTGGCACTTTGGTCCTTAAAGGAAGAGTCAGGAATATTGAAAAGAAATGCGGATTTTGAATGGATTTACTCTTTCCAGGCTTCTTCAGTAGCTCTGCCAACACCCCCAATGACAATCCCTCTAACAACTGTGCTAGATGACCAATAGCTATATAAAATATGTTCTATTGCTGATTGTCTGGAAAGGTGTTGTGTAGTGTGGTCTTCACCACTTTGTCTCCAATTAACAGAGTCATGCACGGGTACAAACACCTGGGTTGTTTTTCAGCCCATACACAGAATGGACAGCTACCAGACTGTGAGGGGACATTTGCTCAATTCGACAAATTCTGGATTGGATAAGTATTATTGACTCCTCCTCCTTAATCTGTCCAACTCTCTCACCTCATCATCTGGGCACTTTACCAAAACAGATCAGAATCCAACATTTAAACTTTCATGCTAATACAGGCATCGATGCTATCAGGCTCATACTGTAACTTTGTACGTTTCTAATTAGCTGAGCCTCGAATGGGACGTCAGTAGCGACGAACAAGCTATCACCAGAGTCGCTAAACATGTGATCTTTGTGGGTTACCACTTTCAGCGTTTGATGTGAAGTGAATTTTCATCACCGCTCCTTCTTTATAATGACTGATAAATAATGACTAAACCTCTGTCGTCTTTTAGACAGAATGAAAGCAGGAGAGTGGTGATCAAACGAGAACATCGTTCCAGGCCTGATATGCGATTCCGCTCTGACAGACTCTGGAGAGAACAAAAAAAAAAAACAAAAAAAACAATCAGAGCATAAAGATGTTTTCCCATGATGCCAGACTTTATGTTTTGTTTTTTCTCTTTTTATCTGGCATTGTCAAATCTTCATTCTCCTCAAATATTTCATGAATAAAATCTTAAGAAGTCATTTTGTTTTGTATCCCTGTGGCTAGCTTGAAAAGTTTTAATTAGACTTTGATACTTCCTGTGTGCTTAAAATAAGGATTTTAAAACATGAAATCATTTCATCCACCAGGAGATCTTGACATTTTCTTTTCTTTTGCTCTGGGCTGTTAATGCCTAATTAAAAAAAAAATAATAATAAAATAAATACATCTTAAGTATATATAGTTTAAATATAATATAAAATATATTTATAACAAGTTTTTATGTCTTGGTTAATGTCTCCTCACATTACCCCCAGACGATGTTAAATTTCCCAGCCTTCTATTTCTTTCGTTTCCCCCTTTTCTCCTCATTCCATATAGGAGGACATCCTCATGACTAAAGGTTTGTCCGTCTCTGGATATCTATACAACTTCCTCTCTTTATTTTGCTGAATTTCACCAGAACATGTTAATGGCTATAAACAAACTAGAGAACATTCAGACACTATCATGTTCATGTGTGTGTTTCGCTCCAGATCAGCAAGCATGTCGGAGCATGGGGACACTTTAAGCAATTCATCAATTGGTTCTTAACTTCTCAATTCAGGATCTCAATCCACTTTTCTCATGGGTGAAAGTAAGTTTTCATTATTGTATTTAAAAAAGGGGGGAAAGCTTTAAAGTTTTGTTCATCATGTTTTAAAGAAATGTATGTCATGTTTTAAACAAGTTAGAAGTTTTCATTCTCTGTATTTGTGCACAGCATGTTTCAAATTTTGGTTGGTATTTTAAGGAGGCACTTGATGTCATTTGTAACATGTTCTTAATGATTGGATGTACAATAAAGGATTTTGAGTTTTGATGACTTTGATCAATGAGTATAAACTCCGGTGTGTATTCAGAACAGCATGTATTCATGGTCACTCATTTTGATGTTTGTAATGCCTTGTGCTAAATTACATTATTTGCATTTGAGGAATGTGTTGATGTTCAACTTGCTATATAGAGATACGGGGATTTAGTGTGAAATACTAGGATCCATTCCCCAAATGGCCCTCAGGAACAAGGTTAGGCATGTATTTGTAGACACAAATTGTTCATAACCCAAGTGAAAGTAATAGTACTGTTTAGATTATATATATTCTATAATTAAATTGAACAAGATTAAAGTGTCCCCCTTAAACTGAGTGTTCAGTGTGAACAAGTTTAAAATGTCCATAATTAAAGTTTACACCTAATTTGAGTTATTTGAATTTGAATACACCTAATTTGAGTAATTAAAGTAAGTGTCCACCCAAATTCCACACCCTTGATTTATTTATCTATTCATTATAATTTACTGCACTTTTGTTCAACGTTTTGTATATTCTATGTTGTTACCATTATAAATAATATTCAGCCTTTGCCTAGTATCCAATCTGTATTCTACCCCTCAGTACCATATTTGATTAGATGCATATAGCTTAAAATTATTTATTCAAAACACACCCCAAGATGTAGCAGTTTTCTCATGTAAGAATATTAATTATTCTCTTTTTTTTTGCTTGTACCTGCACTTCTTGTATTCTCAATGTTTATGATATCTCATGCCTTTTATTATTATTTTTTATTTCTTTTTGAAATAGTGTGCCAAACCATCAGATGTTCTTAATAAAGATTGGATGTACAGTAAAATATTTGGAGTGTTGATTAAATTTTGTTATTTATGTGTTGAATATACAGTACTATGCAAAAGCAGAAAACAGTACTTAAATGTAACAATGTCAATTACTGGATGATTAATTAAAACACAGTCTAAGGTACAATTTGTGCAGTTTTATAACTAATCTCTTAGTTTTACTAAACATCCTGCAGAGCCAGCTACAGGCCTTGTGAGGACTTTGTAGCACCTGCTTTTTTCATTAATGCAAAACCCGGAAGCTGCTCTTTTGTTTTGTTTTGTTTTTTTTGGTATAAAATGTGGTCTTTTAAATATCATGCTGCTTTCTCTTGTACAGATACAAGATATTCGTCGTGTCAGATTTTTTTTTCTTACTAGAATACAAATTTTTGGAAATTAGACATGTTTTTTGTACTAATTTAATAATGAAGCCATAAAATAAACATATATTAAAAATTATATGAATATATACAGTGAAACCTTGGATTACGAGCATAATTTGGAAGTAGGCTCTTATTCCAAAACACTCATAAACCAAATCGAATTTTCCCATAAGAAATAATGAAAACTCAAAAAATAAATACATAAAAATAATTTAAAAAATGTAAAAATAAATCCCGACAGATAAGTGGAATTAACCCCTTCCCACGCCTCGTCTTACACACTAAAACTGAAACAGAGAGGGAGACATTGAGTAAACCAGTAAGAGACAACCACTAAGAACAAGCAGGGAAGATGATTACCCACAATTCTGCAGCGCAAGAGAGAGAAAAATCATTGGCTCATTTGTGATCATGTGACACTCAAAATAAGACCGTATGCGTGATACATGATACTCGGCGTAAACCAAGCCTTGCTCGTTTTTCAAGTCAAAATGTATTAAAAATTTTTGCTCGTCAG
The DNA here is from genome assembly GCA_013621035.1 of Clarias magur. Lineage (NCBI taxonomy): Eukaryota > Metazoa > Chordata > Actinopteri > Siluriformes > Clariidae > Clarias > Clarias magur. The sequence goes on from QNUK01000249.1 coordinate 918,403, forward strand.
ACGGAACACTCGTAAACCACGTTCCTTGCAAGCCGACGTTCCACTGTATTACAAAAAATATAAGGCAAAAAAAAAAAAAAAACAGGATTAAGACTTTTGCACACTACCATACATTTAAACTTTTGTCACCTTAGCTGGTGTTGAGAAACTGTTAATGAAAGGTTTAGATCTCAGGAACGTGGGAGACGCAAACATTCCTTATATTATAATACTACATCATTTGTTCTCAATTAAATAAAACAGTACTTCAATATCTGTGTGTTTCTCACACGGTTAGTAAGTATTTCAGAGCAGACCATTAAGCATATTGAAATGTGGCAGAGACCTCAAACCACTCATCCCTCAGTTTTATACTTTACATAGTTTTAAACCCATTTTTTGACATTCGTTTCAATTATAAAATATAACTGCTTGATGTTGCATATAGAGAAATACTATATATAGTGTATAAATCCCAACAGATAAGTGTTTCCATTTGTGAGAGCAGGCGCCGTGTCGATGTCAAAAAACTCGCCACTCGTAAACCAAGACATGCTCGTTTTTCAAGTCAAAATCTATTAAAAATCTTTGCTCGTCTTGCATAACCCGAGTTACTCGCAATCCGAGGTGTCGCTGTAATAAGAATATGATTGTAAATACATGTGGGAATTTAAATAACTGTACATAATTAACACCAACTAGTTGTAATTTTAATAAAATAAAGACAATGAAAGTAGACGATCATACTAGTCCAGTCACTGATATGATTGTGGACAGTGCAAATACAAAGAAAACTCTGAAATTCATGTAAATATTCTAGTTGGACTTCAGTCAAGTTCAAGTTCACTGTGTTTATTATACTGTGAGATTCTACTTTTGTCTTGTACTACTTTGACTTTTCTCCCTTGCACTCTTCCTCATGCAAGCATACTTTTCACCATAGGGTACTTTATTCATCCGAACACTTGAGATACACTAACACTCTCTGCAGGAGGGAAGCTGATTTTTTTTTCTTTTCCCATGAGCCCATAGTGTCTTGCACAGAACAGGTCGATGCAGGGTGACAGCATTGCTCTAACACCTGTCTACTCCCACCTGCGACGGAATAAGACAGAGAGAGGATTAGAATCACTCTGGTCACCTACACAAAGAGACACATTTTTTTTAGCACATTGCTGGTAAGATGACAGGTACAACACGATAGACATTTCTGGACATCACCTAGTGGACCATTCCTGCATTTCTACAATGTGGATGCAGGTGGAATGTAATATTTTTGCAGTGTGTGGGTGTGACTCCATACTGGTCAATTTGCTGAATTCCATTGGTACTTTAAAATATAATGAGGTCTGAAAATGTGTGTTTCTCCTAATCTGTTGTGGTTTTCCTAAAAGTATTGGAAGAGCGGCAGCACATCGAACATTCCGTCACTCATGATTAGATAAAAGGATATATTTTTTTTACCATTTTGGAAAACCGGGCTCAGTTGAAAATAAAGTTGAGTGGCACTAGAGTTGACATACATTTAAGAAGATCGGTCTACACTGTCTAGGAGTAGCAAGCTGATGAACTACCACGGTCTACAGAGGATTCTGTCATTCAAATGACCAAAATACCACATGCATTTTGCCTTACTAGAATTTGGAGCGTTTCAACTGAAGAGCAAAATGCATTGTAGTGTCAATTCATATAGATAGGATTCACACCCAGTGTGTCTTTGCTGCGGACTTCAGGAATGGTGATTGTGCTTAAATGAATACTACCAAACAGCCATACTGCTTTAATAAGATGTTTTCGCCATTTAAAGTAAAAAAAAATAAAAATTTTCTTACAGTAGGCACCACAGTGGCTTAAACCTGATTTATGCTTCTGCAACAAGTCTACACGGAGCCTACGCTGTAGGCTATGCAAGTGGCCTACGGCATTGTGAGCATGTATACTTGTCTGTTGGTGTGTTTGTGTCCCTCTGCAATTACACCACCAAACCCCTAGCTGGTGATGGGGTTTCCATCCCACTGCGCTGAGCCACTTCTCCCCTGTTGTTTTTTAAATATTTTTTTATGAATGACAAACAACTGAAAATTCAATTGAGGAGTGACTTTTACCAAAATGACTGCATTAACGAGATAAGTTATTGGAGGAGTTGGTCAGTACGATGTTCAACTCAAGTCAAAAATGGAAGTGTTGAAAAAGCCAGAAATATGTTGCTACCAGGCAGGCCAATCACAGTTGCTGTAGTCCATTTCTAGAACGATGGCCATCTGGCTACAATATAGGCTACATGACTATGAAAAATCATAGGTTCAACATGGTGTAAACTTAACACAGAAGCAAAATCATCTCTGGATGGTGTGTGCATGTGTGTGCATGTGTGTGGACCTTGCGCGGTGCCACTTTCCTTGATGGGTCTCCTCGAGGTACTCCAGTTTCCTCCCACATTTTACATTTTAAAAAGATGTGTTGATGGTAGATTGCCATTTCAGAATTGCTGCCTGCACTACAGTATGTGATGGCGTGTGTGAATCCAGTTTGTAGTACAGATTTCAGCCCTAATGGAAATGGAAGTTTAGATGTTCTTGTGTAGTTTCCTTTAACTTTTTTTGTCATCATACCTTGTATTTCAAAATTGTGAGAAGGTTTCGCAAAATCCAAACTGTTGAACTCTTGAAAAAGACTACATATTCAACTACATATTAGATTTTCTCACAAGTTCACACCCATGCATCCTATAAGAACAGAACATTTAGATCCAAACTCTTTTTTAAAATTGTCCAATTGTTCAAACTGTATTACGAACAGCTTGTCTAGATGTGCCGATGTTTTTATGACATATAATTATCATGAGTGTGGGATGTTTCAAATTACTTCTTTAAAAGTATCACATACTACTATCACATACAACATCATTTCCTCATCCTACTCTGCATATGACACTGTCGACCCAGTTACTTTGAGTAAATCACCTGTAACACACCCAATAACTGTTTGAGCAATTAGTGGGTGTGTTGCATATTAGTACTCTTTTTTTTTTTTTTTTTTGGTTTGGTTTGGTTTTACTTTGTTTTCTTAGGTCAAAGATGATTACACTGTAAAAAAATCTTTTGGAAAAGCCCTAAACAGATGTGGATAAGGTAAATAATTACTTTAAGTGGGTTGACCCAGATTTAAAAAAAAAAAAAAAAAAAACCATAGAAAATGTCTAGAAAATTAAATCCACAGCAATTCCACTGGCATTAAAAGTCTTCAGAATCATAGGTTCAACCTTCCAGACAATTTTGTCAACTGGTAATTGATACCAGCTTTTTAGGGATTATATATCATGTCTGCACCTTTTTGTATTTTTCAACACGCTAATCAGACTTGATATGTTCAGCAGAATAACAACAATATGAACCAAGCACGAAATTGACAAACTACATCGAGAGCATTAGCAAAAGACGTAGTTTTGATTCGTCAGTCTTTGTGTGTATTGTAAAACACAACACCTGTTTCCTTGGAGCCACAGGCGCTTGACAGCATGATTGCTGCACTTATATCTGACATAATCTACCAAAGAAAGAAAATGACATGAGGTAGAAAAGCGAGTTGAATGCAATACAATAGTGTTTTGTAAGCGCTGTTATTCGCTTTTTCTTTTACACCTTCATTTCCTGCTAGCATGTTCATGCAGCTTCGTTCTGGTTGGGCTTCTCCCCATATTTTAGCCCCGCGATACCGCCAGGCCGCGGCTCGAATCATCTTTTCAGCATCATACGAGACTGTGCAAAAAAAAGGTAGAGATACCAGTGCCAAGTCATTGACGATTGTCCCTCCTGGCACTATCTGTCCAGAAATTCTTTGCAGGGTTTTAAGCTGTAGATCACTTCAAGTGTTAATCTTCTTATACTTAAGGTATCAGGTTTGCCTTTGATGTCACCAAATGTGTTGATTTTGCCCAAGAAGGGAATCCAGACATAGCTTTGAGCGAGACGGATGCTTTTATTTTTTATTTTGTCTGACTTGGGCTTTTGAGAATTCCTGCCTCAGTCATAACTGCTGAAAAAAAAAGATAAATAAATAAATGAAAAGCTCTACCTTTTGATTATTATTTTTTTTTTTTCGTTCCAGTGTGTAGCAAACGATTTATCTGGAATTTTTTAGCCACATTTAAATTTATACACAGACGACTCTAAACATTTTTCCGTCTTGCTTGATGAAGCATGTTCTTTTGTATTTCCTTGTAAGGGAGTGGCAAACCTGTTTTTTTTTGTTTTGTTTTGTTTTTTGCCGCCATCTCGAACTATATACGTTGCCGCACCTGCTTGAAATCATTAATGTCTTCATCAGAACTTGTTGAAGCAATGTCAGAACAACCCTGAAATAAGTCTCCAGGCCCTCTTATAAATATGTTGCCCTTTTTTTTTTTTTGTCCTCATGGAAATGTAATGATATGTTAGAGTCTGATTTAGTAACAATATCAAAGTTCTTGGCAGATGCATTGAAAATCACAACCGAAGACTGATTGATTAAAAACACTAATGTACTCGTGTTTATCGTATCTCCTTTTAAATGTGTGTTTAGCTGTAAGGTTATCTGAGGGCTTGACGGAGCGTGGAGTCTTTCCCCCAGGGCTGCAGGTGGATGCGGAGCAGGATACAGGCCCTGCGCCTGGGAGTGACAGGAGCAGAATAGCTGCAGGTAAACAGGTGAGATTCAACCATCAGTCAATTTCATAATCAGTCAAGGAGTTTGACATGGGTTACTCATAAAAGCTGTCCGACAACAGGTGTGTGTGTGCGTGCGTTGGATTGCGCCTTAACCTGATTCCCTACAAGAGTTTGGATTACAGATGAGCTTATGTTAGCTAAATCCCTTCTGAACATAAACATATGCAATGCATAATACATTTCGTGTGAAAGTGCGTCCTTCCTTTATGCTAACTTTCTGTCTGACATTCAAAGCTAATTCTCTTTCTTTCTTTCTCTCTCTCCTCCTTGTTCTCTCGCTTTCTCTGCATGTAGCCTAAAGGGCCTGTCTTTGTGGGTGTCTTGGGAACATAACTTGCAAGTCTAAATTGTCTTAATTATGTGGGTTTGTTATGTTCTAAGAGAGACAGGTGTGAACCAAGCCAAGGCATGTTTTATCAGTTGCCTTTTTTCTCTCTTCAGCATGCTGTTTTTCTTTTTTTTTGTGTGTGTGTGTGTGTGTGTGTGTGTGTGAGGAGAGGGAAAAAAAAGAAAGCCATAACCCTTTTCTCTAATTCAATCAAAAGCCGTTTCATTTCCCCCCCGAGGAGCTAAACGTTTTTCACTACTCTTTGTCCCACCAGTGTAGAACACACATTGCTTTGAATACACCTTCGTGTTTCATGCACGTTTCCAGATTGCTCTTTTAGCTCACAGAGCTAGCAGATGTAGCCATAGCTTCATAAGAGTCAAAGCAGACATATATTTCACCCATGCAGTGGTTTAATTATGAACACAACCAGTCATTCATTCTTTCACATAATCTTTAAAATTAACATGTGATGATGACATGTTGGTCTACCACCTTTTTTTTTTTGTGATGTTTGGAATCCTATGGATGCTATGGGTTGTGGCTTAGTATGTCCATGGATCGGACTTGTTTGTCCAGCATATCACTAGTGCCCAATTGGATTGGGATCTGGTGAATTTGGAGACTGTGTCATATCCTTGACCTCGTTGCCTGCCAATCCCTTTGCGTGGCAGGCTGTGATGCACTGGATCTTATACACTCACTTAAAGGATTATTAGGAACACCTGTTCCATTTCTTATTAATGCAATTATCTAATCAACCAATCACATGGCAGTCATTGCTTCAATGCATTTCGGGGTGTGGTCCTGGTCAAGACAATCTCCTAAACTCCAAACTGAATGTCAGAATGGGAAAGAAAGGTGATTTAAGCAATTTTGAGCGTGGCATGGTTGTTGGTGCCAGACGGGCCGGTCTGATTATTTCACAATCTGCTCAGTTACTGGGATTTTCACGCACAACCATTTCTAGCATTTACAAAGAATGGTGTGAAAAGGGAAAAACATCCAGTATGTGACAGTCCTGTGGATGAAAACGCCTTGTTGATGCTAGAGGTCAGAGGAGAATGGGCGACTGATTCAAGCTGATAGAAGAGCAACTTTGACTGAAATAACCACTCGTTACAACCGAGGTTTGCAGCAAAGCATTTGTGAAGCCACAACACGCACAACCTTGAGGCGGATGGGCTACAACAGCAGAAGACCCCACCAGGTTCCACTCATCTCCACTACAAATAGGAAAAAGAGGCTACAATTTGCACAAGCTCACCAAAATTGGACAGTTGAAGACTGGAAAAATGTTGCCTGGTCTGATGAGTCTCGATTTCTGTTGAGACATTCAAATGGTAGAGTCAGAATTTGGCGTAAACAGAATGAGAACATGGATCCATCATGCCATGTGCAGGCTGGTGGTGGTGGTGTAATGGTGTGGGGGATCTTTTCTTGGCACACTTTAAGCCCCTTAGTGCCAATTGGACATCGTTTAAATGCCACGGCCTACCTGAGCATTGTTTCTGACCATGCCCATCCCTTTATGACCACCATGTACCCATCCTCTGATGGCTACTTCCAGCAGGATAATGCACCA
>QNUK01000249.1:930000-972500 GCA_013621035.1 Clarias magur
CAGAAACTATTCTCTACCATGATCACTGAAAGAAAAATGGAGCCAAGCCTTCTAAAGCATGAAAACCTTTTTCCCGTTAAACCACCGTGACTGAGTCAATTAAGTCCCATCCGCAGCAAAACAATCTTATTTCCCGAAGATATTTGGGGCGTTTAATTCTTAAACAATATTGCTTGCCGCTCTGTGCCTCGTTCTTTATTGCCTTCTCCTTTTTTTATTGCTCTTCCCCAAGTCATTAGAGTAAAGTAAATGAGTGGTGTAGCGAGCGCCGCCACTGAACACATTACCCTACACTATCTTTAATTATTTCCACGGCTGCTCTTATTGTGTGCCTCCGCCCATTAAGATCATGAGAAAAGATGAGAACAGGAACACGTTCCTACACACAGGAGTACTGGATGTGGCAGTGTGTAGTGGACCAGACGGCGACAAGTAGGGGACGTGTAGGGCGTGTTTTTGGTTAAATAGGCTTACTTTTCTATTTAAAAACAAAACATCTGTAGCTCATACTGAAGTAGTTTAAGAATTTCTTCAGTAAAAAAAAAAAAAAGTCGCCATATATCAAGACTTTGCCAGAAAACTAGAACTTTGCTTTCATTTCCCAGTGCTGAGTTTTAATACCAAAGTTGTGTTCTTTGTACACAATACTACACGGTAATTCACTGTAATATTTTCTCACCGCTTTATAGCGTATGCAGGGTTACGGGAGGCCTGGAGCCTATCCCAGGAAATTTGAGGCACGTTGGGTGCCAATCCATTGCAGTACACACTCTCACACTGTAGCCAATATGGGAACACCAATTAACCAAATCTGTTTGTATTTGGACTGTGTGAGGGAACCACAATACCCGGAAAGAAACCCACCAACAGATGCAATCTCCATGCTCACGGACCCCAAGGTGGGAATCGAACCTGGACCCAGAAGGTGCAAGCCGACAATGCTAATCACTATGCCACTGTGCCGCCCTACGGTATTTCCATTGAAAGTACGTATATGCAAAGTCGAGATTTATGACGGTGCTAACTGAACATACAGAAATCTACTTCATTCAGCTTTAGACCATGAATCTGAGTTTCTCTAGGAGGGTTTGTTTGTGTGTTTGTACAGTGGGCCTCGAGTCCTCCGGTTACTGGATAATCATGCTAACTGGCAACAATTTCCTGTGGCGTTGCTGCAAGGCCTGTCTGCCCTGAGAGTGGTTAAGTATCTGATTATACCACATTGAGACTGTTTTAATATACGTAGACTTGCGCGAGAGACACAACATTCAGCTGCAATCAAACATACAAACAAACTAGCGAGACAGCATTTTGTGTAATGACAGGGTTGCATCAGAGTGACTGAGAAAGTGACTGAGAGGGCGAGAGAGAGAGAGAGAGAGAGAGAGATGGGTTCTGTGTGTCGTTGACATGGATTGACACGGATTGCCGGGGCACATAGGCCTGGAATGTCAATGGGGGGGGAGGTGATAAACAGTAGGTGAAGGATGAGTGTTGTGTTTTGTCATATCATTCCGCAAAACTCAAGCGCCTCCACTTCAGCTGTCCTCGCCTTCCCGTCTCACCGCAATTCTTCTCATCACATCCCTCTGAGCATGTCGGTTTGCTGTAATTGCCTGGTGTGTGCTGCAAAGGTGTAAGATGTCATTTTGCCTTGTTTATGAACTTTTGGACATGTTTACGCATAAACATGGCCGCAGAGGAATTCGCTCCAACTTTGACCCGGCCTACAGACAGGAATCAGTCTAGTTAACGTTGGACCAGGACGAAACTTAAGACTGTTGACAAGTTGAAACAGAGGTGACAGTGAGTAGTGAGTTTGAGCTACAGTTATAGTAATCACACCTTAAAGCCGCATTTTGAATTGCCATTCTGACATTTGTGGTAATGTGGTTATAATTAGACCTGATTCAAAGATCAGTGGAAGAGTAATATGATCTTGACTCAGGTTATGGATTCGGTGAAGGCTCAGACTAAGCCTACAGAGCGTTTCAGATCATATTTTCAAGGGCAAGTTGTAAATCTCGATGAAATATGTTCTCGTTCCTAGCTTGTGCCAGGCATTTAAACCATTTTGCGTAATGCCAAAGCAAACCTGCAATGCATTTTTCAAACACCGTCTGGGATCGTATTAAAGCAAAGACCTTTTACAACAGATCTGAGTCTAAACACCAGAATAAAATCCACCCAGTGAAAAAGGAGGTGTTGTATGGGTGAGGATACAATGCTTAAAAAAGGAATTTCCATAAGAAGTTCATTTCACAATTCACTTGGCAAAGAATCCTTCTAGATGATGAGGGCACTGGTGGTGCAAATGGTTGAATGGAAGGATACTGTTTGAAAGCCCCAGTATCATCATCCTGCCACTGTTGGGTTATTTAACCCTATCTGGTCAAGAGACACTGAATCATTGCTAACCCTGCACTGTGACCCCAAGCTCCCTTGGAATTTCATTGTGTTGGGATATAATGTACATCTATCTATTCGTCTAGAAACCTCTGTGGTCCAACTACCATTGTATTTATTTCCATTTTACAACTGTGGTAGAACGGGGGCAGTGGTGGCTCACCATGTGAAAGTGCCGGGTTCGATTCTCAGCCAGTGCCCAAACCCCAGCCACTGGATGCAGTGACAGTCATAGAAGGGCATCCAGGGTAAAACCTGTGCCAAGATTGTATGTGCGGACCAGATGGTCCGCTGTGGCGACCCCTTGCTGGGAGCAGCCGAAAGAACAACAACAACAACAACTGTGGTGGAAGTCAACATTCACACTACAGATAATCTGAAAGTCTTTGGACTGTGGGAGGAAACTGGAGTACCTGGAAGAAACCCACTAAGCACGGGGAGAATATTCAAACTCCATGCACACAGATCCCCAGGCAGGGATTAAACTTGGACCTTGGAGGTGCAAGGCTAAGCCATCAGGCCGCCTATAACATACGTTGGACAAATAAAAGTGATAAAGAATTAAGTAATTAAAATATTAATTGACAATGTAATCATTCACAAATCACACTAAAATAATTGGCTTTGGGCTGGTAGCAAAACCAAGCTAGGTTAATGTTGTTTAGCATCACTCCGCCAAATCACCATATAGTCGCCCTATAGTGATTATTCTTCTATAACAGCAAACCAGATCGCATATTGTGTGTTCCTAGAAACATCTAGTGATGCGAAGTGCAGCTGTGAGTTAAAAGAAAGGGGTAAAAGAGAGTAGCTAAAAGGTGTTTGTATATAATAATTCATGGCAGCTCACTGTAGGCTGTTATGACTTTTTCTGTCCATATATACTAAGTTGCCAGTATATTAGGTACAGGATTGGAGTATATAATAAACCAGCAGAAGGAACACGTTTCTTCCAGGTTCTCCGGTTTCCTCCCATAGTCATGCAGGCTATGCTAATTCAGGCTAGTAGGCATTCCCAAATTGCCCGTAGTGTGTAAATGTGCATGTGAATGTTGACCAGAGGTCATAAAAATAGGAATAAATACAAGGGTCACCATTGGCCTCCACGACCCCTAGTGGGACTACAGAGGTTCCTAGATGGATGAATGGAAAAGGAACAGTGAAAAAAAAAAAAAGAAATGAAAATTCCCAAATGTGTATTTCAAGCTGTATTATAAGTACAGCAAAGGAGAGATAGTGATATCTTAATAACAATATATCCGTAACACTATACAGTAAGAGTAAATAAATAATAGATGCCGGTAGCTACAGTGACATGTTTTTGCTTTGAGCAGTTTAAAATGTAACACAATAGTCTTGAAAAAAAGGCATAGCTCCCCATGCTGTTAAACACCATTTCTCATGCAGCAAAACACAGCTCACATATCACAGAGTCATATTGCCAAAATAGAGAGAATAGGGAGAATGGCTCACGCCTTTCTCTCTGTAGACCGGTCTACGTCTTATCTCTTTGTCCATCTGTGTAAGTATCTATTTTTTAGCAAAGTCAGATTGGTTGGGTACATGGAGGTGTCAATCCCTCTGTGTCTGTCAAAAAGTCAACCAGTGTAACACTCCAAAACACACGGCAGATGTGCAAGGTGTGTATGTGTGTGTATGTGTGTGTGTGTGTGTGTGTGTGTGTCTGGGAGAGAGTGCGTGATGTGCAGGAATTTTCCAGAGGGCTTCCTTGTTCAGGCCTATCCCTGGTGAAGTCGCTGAGGCCCGCAGACATCCACTCTGAGTTCATTGAATATTAATTATTCTGACAGACAGCCTTATTAATCATGCCTCAAGCAGCATAGCTTAGCGAACCACACAAAGACCTCTTTTTAATGGAACCAAGTGATATGCAACATGATGCTTTTCTTTATTGAATGTGTGTATAATCGTGTGTGTGTGTGTGTGTGTGTGTGTGTGTGTGTGTGTGTGTGTGTGTGTGTGTGTGTGTGTGTGTGTGTGTGTGTGTGTGTGTGTGTGTGTTTAATGCTATGGAGATTACATCATACTGTGATAAACTATGTTAGCTCTCTGGAGATTGTGATAGTGTGTCAGGTCCGCGTGTATGTGTGTGTGTGTGCTTGTAGTGTTTGTGCGTTTTCTGTTCATGCTTTTTTGATACATAATCAAAAGAATCTCGACCTAATTTGGGGCATAACTTCATCTCTATTTAATAAAAAAATATATAAATAAATAAAAAAACACCAAATATGGAGCTCTTATTCTTTATATGTTGTTTGCATTTATTTTAATGAAGAATAACACACAGCAAACAATCCAGTTATGTGGTGTGATGGGCTGGACATGAACTGGAGTTATTATTATCACTCCTAAGTGGATTACTTTTCTTTGTTATGTCCACTTACACAGTGATTTGTAAACAATTCTGATCTTTGGTTTGATAATGAAAATAAAATAAAATATGCTTTTTAATCTATTATAGTTTCAAATTGAAATGCTGTTTGTCACATACACACCAATATATAACAATAATAAAAACAAATAAAACAAATACACACTAAAATAAAATTTAAGCTGCAAATAGAAAACAAAAAATGGAATCAAACGTACATAAGAGTAGAATTGTGCAAAATTTGAAAATATAACGTAGAAATATGTAAATACATAAGGATGCATAAGGTAGTTATTATTGTTGAACATAAACAATAACATAAAGACATAAAGTGCATAAGTGACCATATTAGGTTAAGTTAAATTTCATATAACTTAAGAGATAACATAATTGAACTTTTCTTATGTTACAGAAGCTGTGTACGCTGTCTCTTGCCAGTTTATCTTGATCCTAAGCAACTAAAATTATGATGTCCTCAAAAAGACTCACAGGGGGTCAAAAACCTATTGTTACAAATGCTGACACTGGAGACGCCCTTTATAAAAGTTACATAAACCCGTAGATAAATGGAGATCATAAATCTCTGTGCTGTCCAGTAAGCCGTTACTATGGAAACTATAATGTGTTAAAACAAGTGTATTAATATTGCATACAGAGCAGTATGGTCTCTCTCTTACTCTCACTTACTTATTCTCTATACCGTTTATCCTGTACACGGTCATGGGGGGCCTGGAGCCTTTCCCAGGGGACTTGGGGTACTAGCCTGGGCAAAAGTACACACACACACACACACACACACACACACACACACACACACACACACACACACACACACACTTATTCACACACTATGGATATTGTGGAGATGCTAATTCACATCATTTGCATGTGTATTTTGGACTGTGGGAGGGAACCAGAGGACCCGGAGGACGATCACCAAGCACGGGGAGAACATGCGTACGCCATGCACACAGACCTAATGTGGGACTCGAACCCTTGGCGTTGGAGGTGCAATGCTGCAGTGCTAACCACTACACCCAGTATTACACTGTATGTAATCATTCTATCTTATCTGTCTTTTATAAATTACATTCATTCAAAAAAAATAAAAAATTACTGCTAAATAAATAAATAATTTGGTTGTTTATGTAACAACCTCAGCAGCAACCTCATTACCGGTTCATGTCTTAGGTAGATGTTTTCAGAATAATAGAGAGAATCTGCAACATTTTAGGATTCTGAAGTTTGTTACCAGAAAAGTGCACAATTTCAGCAGAACATCTTCCATCCACCCATCCATCATTTATACCACATATCTTGGACAGGGTCAGTCAGGGCAAACTACATGAGCTGCTAACCCATTGTAGGGCACAATCAGACACAATCACACACCCAGTCATTTGGAAACGCCAATCAGCCTACACTGCATGTCTCTGGGTTGTGGGAGGAAACCAGAGTACAGTTTAAGCAATCCACACACACACAAACACGCACACACACACACACACACACACACACACACACACACACACACACACACACACACAAACACAGAAGGCCGGAGGCAAGATTTAAACCCCCAACAGAATGTAGAATATAGATGCACACTTAAAAGAAAGCATTGGTCCTAACACTGGTGCCACCTCTAACTTCAACTTTTATAACAACATTTTATAAGACTATACTTTGTGATATTGTTAAAAGAGTGATAGCGTTATTTTATTTAAGTAATGAATCAGTTTCATTCCTAGTGAATCCTTTGGGTATTTAATGCTTCTTTTGTAACAATCGATTGTGTAAGGAAGGATGCTAAACACTAAATGGAAAGCTGGATTGTTATCTTTAGTCTTTGTGCGTGTGTGTGTGTGTCTTTGATAATGCTTCAGCTGATAATACTGTAAAATACACTGTTTCAGTACGGACGTCTACATACTCTGAATCCCTGTAAGTGTGACACGATTGCCAAAGCATTGCTGAAATACTTGACTGTTGGGCACGTCTTCATTTTGTTTTGTTTTTTGTTTTTTTTTACAACAAAATTCCATGTTTGTGATCTGCACTGTATTTTATTGACATGGGCTGTTTGACTGTTGGTTCTGACATAGTCAAGTTCAAATCCACACAGCCATGTTTATGCTGTTTGGAAAATTGAATCGCATTGTCAAGCTAAACGTTTGTTTGAAAAGATCGTTTCGAGCGCCATTCCTCAGTCTGATGATTCAATCTTTTGTTTAATAACCTCTTTCATCTCTCCCGATGCTGCCTCTTTGTTGAGATTACGAGGAAATGTGTTCATGAAAAATTTATTGGAGATTATCTGCATATTCTGATTCCCTTGATTAGCTTCCTGTCAATGGATGGGGGAATGACGGAAACGCCAGTCTCTGTTGAATGTTAATGTTTTTCATTTCTTGTTTGAAAAAATGTCCATTCTTGCGGTCATGGGGGAACGTCCTTATTGCAATTTCATGCTGCACCTATACAGCTTCCTGGTAGATGTCGCATGGAGAAACACTGTAAATAAAGTTTTAAACATTTCATGTTTAACCAGGAGCTGGGAAACGAATGAAAATGAATCTTGTCATGTTTTCTGACGAATCAGCCCCTCTGTCTCAGCATCGTTGTACTGGATGTGCCAGTTCGAGGAAAACTTTGTAGCAGCGACTCTACTTTGTAGCACTCCTACTGTACCACACAGAGATGGCTCATTATCTAATGCTGCAGCCCTTACGATTCTACACCCCATATCGAGTCTGCATGTAATTGCTTTCTTGCATTTATTGCGCAGAAATAAGTAGGGCTTTGAAGTATTTAAAGGACTAACCTAATGATGGGTGGGGGGGGGGGCAGAACGAGAGAAAGAGGGGAAGACAGAGAGAGAGACCAGAGGTGACGGCGAAAAAATGTGCAGCGATGTCGAGCATAGGCAGAAGAATATGTGAAGGTTTAATCATGCACTATTACAATGACAGAGAGAGCGAGCGAGCGAGAGAGAGAGTGAGAGAGATGGAGCAATCAAGTGTAAACCTCTAAACAATATGGAGCAGAATTGCAGCAGCTCTGATTTGTGGGAGAAGCAGTCGGGGCCGAGAGCTTATTTAGCAAATATGCAGAACTGCTTTTGACCCCATGGTGACCGCCTCGATACCCTCACCCTCCCCTTCCCTTCGCCGGTCGTTAATCATGGTTGGGAATGAGAGCGGGCACTTGTGTAAGTGACATAATGGAATATTTCTTCGCTCGCCACTCATCTGACAACATGGCACTTGTTTCTTCACTGGTGTGTGTTTGTGTAGTTTTCTAATTAATTCATTGGCAGATATATCGTTAGCCGGGTGCTTTTTTTTTTTTTGGTTTGAAAGAGTCAAAGAGAAAGAGAGGGAAAGAGAAAGAGAAAGGGAGGGAGGGTTATCTGGTTACTCCAGTCTTTTTTCCCACACGTTGATCAGAAGCTGAAAGACAAGAGCATGTGTCCCTTGCAGCGACGACTTTACTCCTGTTTCCAGTTTAACCTATTAAACTGTCCTTTGTCCTGGCCTGGCCTGTCCCAATATCCCCCCAACCCACCCACCCTCCACCTCCTACGAGTAAGTTTTGCTGAGACTGGAAGTGTCCGATCTTAGCCCGAGACTGACATGCGATCAGTGTGGCTTGTTGCAAAAAAAAAAAAAAAAAGAGGAGTATATACTACCATCGTTTGATGAGCAGCAGGGCAATAAATTCATTTATCATCATTTTATGCCTCATCAAACACTTTGCCAGCCCCCATGGGAGTAGCACAAATTAACCAGTGAAAAAGCAGTTTTTTTTTTTTTTTTTTTTTTCCGGGACTCAGTAAGTGCTTTTTGATTGCCTTCTTCAACAATTCCTTCTTTGACAAGCTAATAAATCAGATCTGTAGAAGAAGACAGGTCTGACTTGTGCTTGAGAATATAAAAAGGATAAAAAAACAAAAACACTGAGAGAGTGGGATGATGTGAGTTTTGCCTTAAACAATCGTCCCTTACAAACATTTGCTGCTTTTTTCTTCCTTTATTTCTTTCTTTCTTTCAGCAGGAGCCAAAAGGCCACTATCACTGAGTCACGGCCACTCCGGATGTGAGCAGAGTTTTCGATTTCTTTCTTTCTTTCTTTCATTTCTGTTTCGTGCCCACTGGTTAAACCTGGAACCAACCCAGTATAGACTGTTTATAGTTTTGTTTCTGCATGCTAATCAGGACGGATGCTAGCTAAGCAGCACATGAGCATGTGTGTGAAATCTGTCGCCTCATTTTCCTTTCTTGTGTGCTTGCTGCTCAGGTGAGCACACAGCATGCTAGAAGCTTTCCAGCTCAGATGGCTGCCTCATTCACAGCCAGGGAATTAAGCATCGGACCGGAAGTTTCCCCAGTTATTGAAAATGAGGTCAATCGATTATTTAAGCCTGGGTAAGCTTGAGACGCGGTGTAGCAGGTATTAGCACGTTTGACTCGTGGCAGCAGGTTCACGGCTCCTCTGTAGGGGAGGCCACAGTTGGTGCTTTGAATGCTGGAAAACACCTCGTGATGAGATTAGCTTGTTGCACCCGGCTGCAAAGCACGCTGCTATGAAGTGAGCTAGCTGGGTATCTCAGGTATGTATGTGTATATATATATATATATATATATATATATATATATATATATGTATGTATGTATGTGTGTGTGTGTGTGTGTGTGTGTGTGTGTGTGTGTGTGTGTGTGTGTAGAGTATATACACTAACGTCACTCATGCTATTTTCCAATCAGCCAATCAGTCATGTTGTAGCATTGCATAATTTGAGGCACAAAAAAGGTTAAGGAGGTCAGTTTATTTTTTTCATCCAAAAATTTAATGTAGATAAGGCAGGGGTAGCTCAGTGGTTAAGGCATCGGACTAAGGTTCAGAAGATCCCAGGTTCAAAACCTCACAACCACCAAGTTGCCACTGTTGGGCCCTTGAGCAAGGCCCTTAACCCTCAATTGCTCAGATGTAATGAGATAAAAAAAATAAATAAAAATGTAAGTCGCTCTGGATAAGGGCGTCTGCCAAATGCCTAGATGTAGATCTAATTGACTTTGTGTCATTTTTTTGTATTCCATCAATTTTTTGAATTCATGTTCTAAAACATCTGGCATTGTCCGGAAAGGTCTTAGAAATATAATGGTGCAAAAGCTAAAGACATCGATTTAGTGGATCATAGGAGAATTATCAGACCTGAGTTGACACGAAGCCTACAGGAACTCACATAGTCACTCTTTAGCAGAAAAGCAATTCAAAATGCACAAATAAACAAATTAACAGCTGGAGATGAATAGTTTGGAACAGCAGAAGACCACATCAGGTTTCACTCCAGAAGCTACAGTGGACACAGGTTCACCCAGATGTGGATAGATTTCCAATAGATTGAAGGAGAAAGCTTAAAAAAAGACCAGGCAACAGTTCATATTTATTTAGAATTTATTTTTTAAGTGTTTTTTTTTTTCATTTACCTTTACCCCATTGATGATTAACTTATTTATTCACGTATGGATGAAGTTCTTATGTCTGGCTTGTGATTGGCTGATCGCTTGTATACCAGCACATGGTTACATTGTTTAATGAACATAGTGGTTATATACAGAGATTCTGGGAAATCCTTCATGCTCATGGCGGTGTGTGTGTGTGTGTGTGTGTGTGTGTGTGTGTGTGTGTGTGTGTGT
This sequence comes from Clarias magur, assembly GCA_013621035.1. Lineage (NCBI taxonomy): Eukaryota > Metazoa > Chordata > Actinopteri > Siluriformes > Clariidae > Clarias > Clarias magur. Next base: position 940,498 of record QNUK01000249.1, read on the forward strand.
GTGTGTGTGTGTGCGTGTGTGTGTGTGTGTGTGTGTGTGTGTGTGTGTTTTAGCCCTGGTCCAGTGTTAGTGTATACAGAAGCACGTCTCTTCTACCCTCTCATTAGTGCTCTCCGTACACACACACACACACACACACACACACACACACACACACACACACAGTGCACATTTTAAAATAACCCCAGCAAAGCAGCAGCCGTTTATCTGTATCTAGGGAGCTGATCCAATTACAGCGCTCACATTTGCATCCATCAGCCCGAGTGAGGTGAAAACATTCTGAATAAAAAAAGAAAGAAAGAAAGAACGAAAGAAAGAAAAAATAGCTGGTCCAATAGAAACAAATACATGTAGAAGGAATTATACAGGAGCACTCTTCGATGTGAGGCCAGTGATGGTTCCTCATTTGTTCTCTCTCTTTCTCTTTTTCTTTCTCTCTCTTTTTGCCTCCATCTTACTAAGTGAGCGCATCATTACGTTAAATATCAGTGTCTTAATGTGGAACAGATGTCTGCTTGAAAGGGATCATTAAAAAAAAAAAGGCCAAAGGTAAATAAACACTCAGGCAAACTTGTAGACCTCCTTTCCATTCCTCCAGTCTCTTTCTCTCTTTCTCTCTCTCTCTTCCTTCATTCCTCCCTCCCTCCATAGCATGGACCCTCTGAAGTCCCTGTAAAGAAAACAGTTCATCAATCTTCATCAGAACCATTAAAGAGAGGAATAATAGGGCCTGCTTATCTCGCCTAAGTGCTGCCTTGGGGCTCCAAGGACAGACAGTGAATGTGTCGACATATTGAAAACTCTTTTTGTGTTTTTTTTTTTTCCGCATAACTAAAAACACCATGTTTTCACCTCAGTCTGAAAACCTTTAGTAATTACATGTGTATCTGTGTGATACAAGTGTAAGTGAATAACTGAGGCTAGTGTAACTGTATATCTGTGAGAAGAAAAACATAAAGGTGCCTTAGATAATAAATTTACAGGTTTATGTGTGTCATTTTAATTTTAATGATCTCTAGTGAATCAGTGAAAACATTTCCTGGAATTCATGCCTAGTTGTAAAAGCAGTAAAAATAGCAAAACATTCTAGATTTTCATAAAGAAGAAAGAGAAAAGAAATTAATCTGTAACATGTAGTTAATCATTATTAGATTATGTGGGTTCAACTTTGTCCAAAAGTGTTTTTTTTTTTCATAATTTAAATAAAATTATTATTTGTAAACCCAGAGTTACTTTTTTAAAACTCTGATTTGATTATAGTTATTTATTACTGAATACACCATCTTAAAAGAAAATCCTCCTTAAACAAAACTTTCTCACCATTCTTTCATTTGAAAACAAATAAAAATAAGGCTATATTCATATTCATATATTCAGTACCTTTCCTATGAACTCACGGCAACAAAAGGTCCATTCAGCCTCCGACAATCAAGTGTACATCTTTTGTACCTTTTCTATGAATTACCTACCTACAGCACAATGGTGCCTATGGTGAACCTTAAACATGGTCCCTTTACATTAGGTACTATAAGTCATTGGGAATGGTGCACTTTATCCATGCTTCCATGTGAAAGACACATAAAACAAGTAGCCTACATTCAGAGTACCACCCTAGTGACAAGGTAAGGTATGGTTTAGTACTTCTTTTTTTTTTCTTTCTTCCTGAGAGTGTAGGTTTCTCTCTGCCCGTCAGACGACCGAATGAGGCGAGTGTAATCTGTCCCTGGAGAAAACCATAGAAAAACAGCAGCTGAAGTCTGGGGCTGCAGAGGGAGAAAAACAGCAGTAAATCACGAGCTGTCTGTTAAATCGGAGCAGGTTTACATTGTGTCCCTGCCTATTTCGGATGTGCTTCAAACCTGAAGGATTTGTATGAACACACACACACACATACACACACACACACACACACACACACTGTTTTACTATTATTGTTGGTAGCTTTTATTGGTGCGATGAATGGATTTAACCCATAATATTCTAACACTTACAATAACCTTAGCTTGTTTTCGTTTTGATTAAATATTAATATTTTAAAAAGCTTTTAGGAAAGAAAAAGTATACTTCTTTTAGTGGGGACCAGACAAATGTATATAAACACACACACACACACACACACACACACACACAGAGACACACACACTGCGAGGTCTTTAATGGCCAACGAAATGCTCCATGTCAGAAGAGCGCTGACAGCTATTTGATTTTTTTTTTTTTTAAGAGAAAATGGAGCTAATTTGTGAAAATGAGGCCCCATGGCCGCGTCACTCACACACACACACACACACACACACACCTTGCAGAAGCAGTGCGGAGAGGAGAGGAGAACAGCTGGCCTGCATTTTTAGCCCCCATAATTAATTAAGCGCTTCCTCACTGGGATCGGATGATTAAATAAAAAGGGGAGGCGGTTTTCCCAGAGAGAGAGAGAGAGAGAGAGAGAGAGAGACTCCTCTACAGATCCACAAGTAAAGAGGTTTAGGCAAATTGCACCATTCTTTCTCCTAGAAATATATAAACGGACGTTTATTCTTCTTCCTCGCCTGCTTTATATTATTATTATTATTATTAGTAGTAGTAGTAGTAGAATTGCCCTTTAAAAATATATATATATATATATATATGACGCAATAGTTTTTCCCTTTAAATAAATAAATAAAACTTTTTAAAAACATTTGCATTCTCTCTCTCTCTCCCTCTCGTATCCTGTCTCATTTAATAAATAAATTTAATAAATAAATAAATAAATAAATACAGAAATTAATAACCTTTGCTTGAGGCCTGGTCTCTGTCTTTTTTTTTCTTTTCCTCTCTTATTATTATTATTGTTGTTGTTGTTGTTGTTGTTGTTGTTGTTGTCGTCCTTCTCCTTTTGTAAACGTGTGCCGCAGTGGTGTAGAGAGAGAGAGAGAGAGACATTCTGCTCCAGCTGTGCTACAGAACAGGGCAAATTAACACCATACTCTCTCTCTCTCTCTCTCTCTCTCTCTCTCTCGTTCTTTTAGAATAAACATTTGAACATAAAAATTAGCCTTTCTTAACATTTTTTTTTTTTGTCGTGCATAAAAAAAGGATATTTCAGTATTTGGACAAACTTGCCCTGTTGCCCCCGTTGCCACTCCCGGATGTACAGCGCGCCAAATAAAGACGGTGTCCTTTTACACGACCGAGCTGAATTTGATTCGGCTCAGCTGGAGGCTTGTCACTGATCACAGATGATGTAGATTTCCGCTGTTATCAGGAGCGCTGCTGAGAGGGAGAAAAAAATCCACCCTCTTTTGGGGAACTTTAGGGGCAGCACGTTTAACAGGTTCACACACACACATACACACACACACACACACACACACACATACACGCAGAGCTACATGGTGGCAGGTGTCACACTTTAGTAATGGATGAAATTATTTAAATGTCATTTTTCCATATGTTTTCATATATTTCTCATCTCTTCTTGGTTGGACTTCTTATAATTTTATCTATTTGCTTTTTTATTATTATTCATCTATCATTATATATTTTTATTTGTTATAGAAACGCGAGCATGCCATGTGATTTTCCCAGCTCCTAACTTTACCCAGTTATGTTAACAACTTGAGCTCCTGGATTTTCTTTGAAACCCGCGCGCGCACACACACACACACATGTGCTTTATGGGTTATTTTGCGCTGTTTTATTATTTTTCTAATTATGATTATTATTTTCTTTTAATTCTTGATAGCGATTTTTGGAGGATTTGGGATGAAACTGAGATCTTATGTCATAGTCCTTGTTTGTCCTCAGTTGTATACCGTTATTAAACTCACTGCTTTCATGAGAATCACAAGAAATATTATTGCGTTTAGTTTTGTGTAGTTTTAAATATTTCGAATATGTACGCCATACGTGTTTCTCGTGTTATTGATAATTTAGCGACTCATTTGTACTTTCATCCCTTGTTGTTTTACATTTAGCTTTTCCTTTCTGCAGCCATATAACTTAATTACATGCTGTCAATGTCGCAGGGCCCCAATAAAATCTGTTCAGATGATTAAATAAAGCAGACGGTGTGAAAATTCACAAAAAAAATCCGCTGCTCTTAGTTTCATCTTAGTTTAGAAGTGAACATGAGTAACCTTATGTCGTTGCATAGACACAACTGAATTTTAGCGTTCAACATCTAATTACTTTCTTTTATTCCCTCGATACCATGTTGAGAATAAATTAGTTCTCTACATATCTGAGCCTCGCTGAAATGTGCGAAAGGTTGCGTCATCGACTCAGAGATCATGACATTTACCATTAAAAAAAAAAAGAAAAAAGATGAAGTCGGTCAACTCGAAAACAAACTTATGTGGTAGGGGAACACAACGTTTGTTTTTGCAACAGAGAAAATTAAATAATTAAATGCCACTATTATATCTATATTTTGGTGTGCGTATACATTCATTCATTCATATTCATCCTTAATATTCATAAATATATAGCCGTTTTCTTCATGCCATAAAATTTACACATCAAATGAAGCGACAACAGCGGGCCAGTCACGTGATATGGGCCCTTGCAAATATCCTTGAGAGCACTTAACGACTAAATATGCCGAGAATAAACAGTCCTGGGCTCCTGAATGCAGAAATTAGTGGGAAGGATTTCACACGACTGTTACTGAACCTATTAGGCGGGTATTCTCTCTCTCTCTCTCTCTCTCTCTCTCTCTCTATTGCATACCCCAAAGCCTTTGAACCAGGCTTTTCCTTCTACTTCTATAGTTTATCCGTTTAAACGTTCAATTGATTTCCATCAGGCGGAAAATGAGATCGTAAATTATTATCGATAGCTCAATATTTAAGGCCTGTGGTGAAAGTCAGGCTTCTATTTTTTTTAATACGAAGATGAAAATAACGCTTTTAAAATGTGAGAATTCAAAAGCAATAAATGTTTCATTGGCTAGGAGGATGTCCTGTGGCACTCCGGAATGTCATTTCAATTTTTACTAAAAAAGCTTTTCAGCGCAGAAGAAGCATCAATTCCTAGAGGGCGGGGGGGGGGGGGGGGGGGAGCTGGTGGAAAATAGAAAAGAAAAGGTGATTATGCTATTTAGGAGGCTGAGTTGGAGTGAGAGATGAAATATGGCGGATCTCTGGGCTGCAGGGGGAAAGACATTAGCGCTGCGGGAATTCTATGTAACCCAGGGGACTTTTCAAGTGGAGGGCGCAAAGTAAACTATAGTGATTAATGACCCGACCTCAGACCTGGGCAATCTGTTCCCCTTTTATACACTTCTATTTTTTTATTATTAGTAGTAGTAGTAGGAGGAGGAGGAGGAGGAGGAGAAGGAGGAATGTATGCGTAAATAAATCGAATATAGTTTCTAAATTCTGTTCATTTATATTCCATCTAAACATTATAGCCCATAAGAAGAACACAATCAACACTCCACGGAATTAAATACGCAGCGCTAATTATCTGCGCCTTGGCCAAACAGGGCCACATCTTCACTGACCATGGCAAGAGCCAGACATAAGGTCTGTTTAAAAGAATTATTAAATTGGCTGATCGTTACAAATAAATTGTATTAAAACTTTTTTACAACATGAAAAAAATTTGTTTCCTTGACTTTGGTTTTGTAGAAATTAGAAATAAGTTTTTAGAGTGTTTTTCTAAAAAATTTGTTAAAGGTATATTCGTAGCAATTGTTCACATTTAATATAAGCGAGCAATTTGGACTTAAGCTATTATTATTATTATTATTATTATTATTATTATTATTATTATTATTATTATTATTATTATGAATGCGTAATTTATAAGGTTTTTATAGACTAATGTTAATTCGGGTCAAATATAGATTAAATTGTTTGTTCACGCATAATTGTAAGCGCGTGCCTGCAGCCCTGATCCACTGTTAGTTTAGTTGGGTTTGACAGAGGTCCATTTCCTCCTCCTGGCGTGCCACCTGAGGCAAGATGCTGCCTCTGAGCGTGTGTATGTTTGTGTATCTGTGTAAGAGTGCATGGCCAGTCTTAGGAGCAAGTGTGACACCTACCTGCGGAGGAGGGTACAGCTATGGAGTTTTCCTTAACAAACTGCCTAGAGGCGCAGGGCCACGGTGCTCATGGCGATTGCACCCGCGTCTGTAATCCTCAGCGCTATTTATTCAGCCTTTCACACCATTAAAGAGTATAACCGAGACGCATATTCCCCAAACACCTCCCAGCATCGAATTGGCCGGGGTGCCACTCAGTCGCTACGGCTCGGAAACAGTAAAGAGGGTCTAAATTTGGCATAAAATCGAACTCATTACTGGAGTTCAACACCCGATCGCTCGGCACATAACACGACGTCCATGGAGTGTAATTGGGTTAAATGACTGCTCGACAGCGTTGTCATATCAATATTCACCTGCTGAAGTACATTCACGCCTGTGAGTCAATGATAACTATTATCCCTCAAACAGGTGAGAAAGAGAGGCTATGAAAATACCGAGATTAACCAGGGGGGCGACCACGCAGCGTCTCGAAAAACTAACAGGTATAATAATAATAATAATAATAAACATGTAAACCTACTTCACTCAAATTCAAAAGCTGTGCATTTCACCTCTGACTGGTGTGTGTTTTTCCTTGTTTTTATATCCCCGGACAAGCAGGGAAAAAACATAAACATGAATCCACCCACTAACCTGAATGGCTCTCAGAGTGATTTTCCGCCGCAGAAAGGCCTCAACATTTTGAAAGCATTTGTTGCTTTTTTTTTCTGTGCAGCTGTCACATTTGTCATCCAAAAAGCATGCAAGTGCCCCAAAACAACTGCCGCACACGCGATATTTTTTGTCATAATTTACTTCAAAGATAGTGTATTGTCCATTTTAAATACAAAAATGCTACATTAAATATACATATTAGTCTTTAATACAAATAGACTTAGGCGGCTGCAGCGTTTTAAGACAATTCTTAGATGTTACATCTTGATTAACCATTCAGAAACTAAGATTTGAAGATAAGCATTTACTCAGAAAATAACTGTCCGAAATCCCTTTATCATTAATATTATTTCTCTCTCTCTCTCTTTCTTCTTCGTCGTCTTCTTTTATATGCAACCACAAACAATAAATAATAGTCCATGAGCGCGGAGACGAATTCCGGTATTAAATGTTGGACATACCTTTCTTTAGTTCATAAGGGGAGTCTTTGCAAAGGTCTACCTGCACTTGGCCCCTTGCTTTGCTTTCTCGGGCAAGAGCCTCGGCTCGGTTTAAAACGCTCGGACTTATTCCGTTGAAGTGCGTCGCTGCCGAGCTCGTGACGGAGCCGTGGCTACCGTGCAGGTGGCCGAAAGAGCCGTAGTTCGTGTAGCCCGCGTAAAACGGCGACGTGTAATAGAGAGGCCGGGAGAGCACGGCGCCGCTCGGAAGCGCGCACTGCGTCGAGGTCCGGCTCGGAGAAGCGGCGCTGGCCGCCGGTAGCGCGCTCTGAGCGGTGGCCCCTGCGTCACCGCCGCCGCTTCCTCCTCCTCTGCACCTGTCCGAAGACGTGGCTATTTCCGCCAGAGACCACAGTTTAGGCTTTGGCGCGGACGGAGGAGAGTGGATAACGGACGTAGCGTTGCTGTGATTGACCGCGGAGGCGCCGTGCACCACTTCCGGCGGCCTGTCGTGCACACCGAGTTCATGGGCCCGCTGCGCGAGCGACGGCGACGACGTCGTGGCTTTCGAAGGGTCCGCGCGCTCGTCCGCCTCCTTCAAGTCCGAATCGCTGAGCAAAGGGTCCGAGTCTTTGCCGTGGTGGTCGTCTTGAAATCTTTCACACGGCGCCTCGCCCACGTGCAGGATTTTTGGATCTGGGTAATGGCAAAGTGAAAATATAGTTATATGCATATGTACATGTACCAGCTTTTTTATGTGGAGTTCTGTAAATATACATAATGTTTCATACGATGTATATTATTAGTATGTATAGTACAGTACAATGTATAACACTACAAATATTTTGTGTATATTTGTGGTACAAGTTAAATTTTAACATATCTAATAATATTACTAAAAACCCTATAATAATAATAATAATAATAATAATAATAATGATAATAATAATAATCGGATTGAAATAAATGAGATTCAGTACGCCAGCTGTGCCCCTATTATGCAGCTCAAGATAAATGGACTGCAAAACACCCCGCGTCACCAGCAATTCTCACTCCATAAGGAGTCAAATTAGAGCTCAAGGTGATTATTATTTAAAGCAATTGTCCTATTATAAATAATACACCGCCATTAACCAGCAATCAATTTTGCGCCTGGAGTGGGGGAAAAAAGGACTGCGAATTAAAAATTGATGATTTTTCCACAGACCTGTCTCCGTATCTGTCGAGTCTCCCTTGTCAATAGCCTTGTTAGGCTCGTCGTCGTCGTTTTTCTCCAGGTCGATGTTCTCGTCCTCTTCCTCGTCCTCGCTCCTGTTGCGCGGCGTCCAGGTCATCTTGTTCTCCTTCTTCAGTCTCCTCCGGGCGTTGGCGAACCAGGTGGACACCTGGGTGAGGGTCATCTTAGTGATAATGGCCAGCATGATCTTCTCGCCTTTGGTAGGATACGGGTTCTTGCGGTGCTCGTTCAGCCAGGCCTTCAGAGTCGCCGTGGCGTCCCGGGTCGCGTTTTTACGGTACGCAGGGTCACCGTACGGGTATGAACCCAGTGGAGCTGCGTACGGGTGATAGCCAATGGAGCCAGCCATACCTGACGTGTGATCATAGGGGGAACTCTGCAATAGACCCATCAAAACAACAACAATAATAATAATAATAATAATAATAATAATGCCCCCTTTACCACATATATACAAACACTAACGTGATGTTTAGTTTAACAAGCCTTCAGAATAACACACACACACACACACACACACACACATTAATTGATCAAATTACTGACGCACCAAACTCAATTAAAAATACCATTTGAAAATAATAATTATTATAAACATTTAAATAAAGTCCCAAAAACATACATTGCTCTTAAACTCTATTCTGGATTTTTTTTCCATATTTAGAAATATCTGTTTGGATGTTTAAAAATATATATATTTTTTTTCTTATACATTTTCATATTGTTTATGCATATTGCTAGATTGTTAGGCCACATCGTTTGTTATTGTTACTTTATATACATAAAAGTTCCGTAAAAAAAAAAAAACCGCTCGTTCTTCACAAAATGATTTTAAAAAATCCTAAAGTAGAATTTTGTTGTTTAATTAATTTATTATTTTTATCTTCTGAGAAATCGTTTCCTTATAAAAGCATTTTACTCTATATGACTATATGTAACTCATGCAAATGCGACGCAAATGTTTGCTTCTGAAAATCTTTTGCTCGACTTGTTTTTTAGGCCATTTATTCTTAGCTTAATACAAACAGACTATTCTTCAGAATCAATCAAAATGTCTTGTTTAAGAATGTCAAAAATACATTCAGTCTGCAGAAACTGAAAGTGCATTTGGTTAACGCGCATAGACAAAAACTATCGCAGACAACACGCGCAATTACAAGCACACAAACAAATTAGGGACACAAGCAATCGGCCCTGTAACTTTGTCTAGTCTGCTAATATGACACGGGGTTTAAAAAAAAAAAGAATGAAAATGTTAAGAAAAAAAAAAACTTACTCACCACGTAGGAGGTAAAAGTGGCGGCGGCGGCGGCGGCGTCTGCTCCGTACGGCAGATGCGAGCTGTAGGCAGCTGAGGCGCTGCTGAACGCCGTGGATCCGGCGTAGGGTGCGAATGCCGAGCCAGAAGAAGATCTGCCGATCTCATCGGTGCGCGGGCCCGAGATCACGCTCGTGCTGTACGCCGGGCACGAGTAGAGCGCCAAAGAGGCGGACGGCTGATACAAGTAGCCCTGAGGGTACGCCATGGCCAAGCGCCGGAGAACGAGCTGCTTTTCCGGTGCACTTTGTAATCCGTTTTTTTGTTTGTTGTCGTTTTCACTTTCACAAACACAGTTGTATAAAGTCCCTGGTGAGCAGGGCGCGCGTCCGTCGCCTTCGCGCACTGGAAATCAGAATGAACAACGAATGCATAGACTTCTGACTTCTCTCCTTTAACTCGAACCGGACCGTTCTTGTTGGTGTTGTTATTGTTGTTGTTGTTTATCAGTGATGATCGACTTTTCGTGTCGGACCCTCGTCGTTTAGACTTGTCCCGTTTCTCATGCCGTGTTTTGAGCGAGAAAGTTTTCTTTTTTTGCGCGCCTCGGACGGGGCTGTGCGCCGCGGAGTGCCCTGCCAGGATGCTAAGTTGGAAATTGAGGATTCTGACGCCCACTACGTCGCCTCCTCACGCTCCTCCTCTCGGGTGTAGTCAGAGAAGGAGCAGGAGAGATGGTGCTCGGTTCCAGCTCTCTCTCTCTCTCTCGGTGACACACTCGCGCAGAGACATTCGCTAACAACCCCCCCCCCCCCCCCCCCCCGCTCTTTTTTTTCCCTGTCTCTAACAAGCCTCATTGCTTTAGACCGAACCGCTTCAGCCCCTGGATGGCGATCTCATGCGCGCCGAGAGCGCATCAGCTCCAACTTCTCTCGTTCTCTAAACACATGAAGCCGTCACTTTCACACTTGATTAATAGCAAATGGACTAAGCTGGCTGCCAGAGACCGCTATTGCCAAACACCAGAGGAGAAACGCTACATGTTCTGCTGCTCCTTTCGTCTTCAAGGTTTTTTCTTGTTCTTGCATTGTTTTATTGCGCGCGTATTCATGAGAATGCAGCCTAACAGCAAGGCTCGTGTTTTTTTTTAGTATTAGTCTTCTTTTTTTTAATGTGTGTGTGTGTGTGTGTGTGTGTGTGTGGTGAGGGAGATTTTTCTTTTATTATTATTTGTCTGCGTCAACGGTGCGCGCAATGAACTAGACGCTGTAAGTTTAACTGCAGTCACTCACGGCTGTCAGTGCGCGTGACAAGGACTCTGAATCGGTTCTTCTCAGCACGGGAGCGCGAGAGTAACTTTTGACAGTCGGTAGCCTAAGTGACACTTTTTAGACCGAGATCCAGGAATGGATCAGCTATTTCTCCTGTTTTAGCGCAAATCCCTAAACACACACACACACACACACACACACACACACACACACACACACACACACACACACACATACACTGAAGTCCATATGAGGCCACGGCCATGGCCTCTAAGCCGCTTTGATTTACACTGATATCTGTCCCTGCGCTGTAGGATATCCCCGAGTTATCCCCGATTTATTTCATTTTGTTTGCTTGAGAACCATATGTGCTCCGTATCATGCCTATTATGACAATACAACAAGCTGGACCTGAGCTATTTAGGTTTAAAATGGCGTATGGTCCTTTCCACTAACCCTGACCCATTATATAAACATGGGAAAATAACAGTCCTAATTGTAATACACAGACAATTCTGGCGCTAATTTTACTGTTTTCTTTTTTTTCATTCCCATATTATATTATGTCAACTTTACAAGCAATATAAATCAATCCCTTAATATCATACATGCAAATAAAAAAGCAAATGTGCTTACAAATCTAAGTAACATTTAGATTACTTGTAAGTACCATGAACTAAAATGTAGACAACATTATTTTAAGAATTGCAATCATGACGACCGTTTTTTTTTTCTCCTTTCCTTCTTTTTTTTTCTTTCCTGCACTGCTCCAGTTAGTGGTTAAAGTCCGCGCTGAGCCGAAAGGGATCGCTGTAGGCGCTTTTAAAAAGCCTCTGGAGAGGAAAAGGACTGAAACTCTAAAAGAGCCAAGCAGAAGTCGAGATACAGCAGTCACAATGTAAAACATATTTATTTCACCCCCTTTCATGTCCCCTATCAACGTGGCAATGATCTTCTGATGTGTTGAAGATCATTGTTGTTAATTGAATGGAACAACAACAACAATAACGACGACATAAATAACCACAACAACAACCACAACAACAACAACAACAACAACAATAATAATAATAATTCAAGTAATTTAATGAATTTAAAGGCGTTTTTGGACACAAACATTTCAGACAACTTTTAGGATCTCTCTCACTCTACAAACATAAGCTACCAATACATAATCTTGCACCATGTTTAAATAGGACCTACACGCCAATCATGATAAAAAGAATAAAGTAAAAACTTGATGTATTAATTTTATTCCTATTCTTATTATTGCTGCTTTTTCTTTAGGCTTTCTCTCCTTCTCTTTTCTCCTCTAGAGAATCTGGACCTGTTTGAGCCCCTAGAGGATTTTTAGCCCCCATTCAACGCCCCATTGGCCAATTATTTTTTTCAGCTCCAGTTTGAAGGACGTTATAACCGGCCAATGCCAGGTCACCTTTACATAGCGTGCTGGTTGCCTTGGATACCCGTTCCGGTGACGTCACTGTTCATTGATAGTCTATTATCGTTGATAATTACTTCCTCCTCTTCACCGGCAGGAGTGTGTATGCAGCTCTGAGGACTCAAGGAGAGCAGGGATGGGGAGAAGGAGCTCGAGTGCGGCGCGGAGGCTGGGACTGAGGTAAGGAACGAGCATATCAGGACGCGTTTAATATTTTTTTATACGCCTCGTCCGGGAAATTGGTCTTCGGGAGAGAGAGAGAGAGAGAGAGTGAGAGCGAGAGAGTATTACTTTGGACACTTTCTCTCTTTCTTTCTCTGGATGAGGCGTGCATGCGGGGAATAGGAGTATTTGCATCCAGACTGATGTACTGTTGTTTTTTGTTTGTTTTTTGTCCAGACGTGTTTTGCCCGTAATTTACCTAGTATCTACCAAAACAAGGAGGCATTAAAAATAAATAAATAATAATAATAATAATAATAATAATAATATATAATAATAATAATCTTAGGTTATTCAATAAACTTAGTCTTTGTGATAAATAAATAAATAAATAGATTTGTTACTTAATTATTACTTTTTTCTTTTAAATAACTTACTCCCTAATAAAATCCACTGAAAGACACGTTTAAATAAATAAAATGTAATCTGCTATTTATTTATTTATTTTTGATTTGTTTAGGTTTTTCGGATTAAAACAAATATATAAAACAATGCAGAGCTTTACGAAAAGCAAAAGCAAAAAAAAAAGCAGCAATACTTTCTTAAACACATCCGAGATAGTCATATATAACAGAAACAAATAGACGGGGCACGTAAACGCCCTGGCACAAATAGGGCACGTATATAATAATAATAATAATAATAATATAAATAATAATAATAATAATAATTTTACTATCTCTCTCTGATTGAAGCATCACAAGACCAAATCTCTGTCAAGTGTATGTATAAAAACGAAAGAAAGAAAGACAGGAAGACAAATTCCCATGTCTATAAATAGCCCCTGAAAGGCATTTGACCAGAAAAGAAGGTTTTCAAGAGATTTAAAAATGTCTTAGTGCATTTTATTTTAATTACTCATCATTGTTTGATCAGTCAGCAGAGTGTTTGTGCCGCAGATGCGGGTTAAATGAAGTTGGAAAGCGCGTTGACAGGTTTTCCTTTCCTCGTGTGTGTGTGTGTGTGTGTGTGTGTGTGAAGCAGAAAGCAGAGCAGTCCAGCGCTCCTTCTCACTCCGTACCCGCTGTAAAGCGATTAACTCATGGCGAATAGTCTTTGATGGATTAGCTCGGGGCCTTTGGACACTTCCAAGCCAATTGAAATTCAAAACAGTCCGCCTCCTGTGCTTTGGGGAGATCCGAGCCAAATAATGGGGGCTGATTTATTTTTGACCTTGCAATTTTATTAAATGATTAAACACAGATGCGACAGGAATCTTCCGAAAATAATAATAATAATAATAATAATAATAATATGTAATAATAATAATAATAATAATAATAACTTATATGGTTAATTAACAATAGGAATAATGCATCTGTGTTTATAAATATTGTATTTACAGATAAATTTTCCTAGAAAACAAGAGGACTATAGTCTGTACTATAGTGTAATGTACTTTTTTTTGTCAATGGGATTTAATCAAAGGTACATCTTTAGTCTCTTTACTAGACCATATAGACCATATTTTTTAAGCTTTACTGTAAATTTATAATTTATTCTATCATCTTTTCTAGACTAGTTGCACAGTGTTTTTTTTCTTTTCTTTTCATTTTATGCTGTGTGTGTGTGTGTGTGTGTGTTTTCATTTCACATTTCCACCATATTAAATATTAAAGTGCAACAAATCCAGAAAGGAACTATAAATCACACAACCTAATACATGCTAATGTTAATAAACACATCTTTTAAACCTGTGCAGTACCCTCATCTGCATATCCACACAAAAGCAAGGCAAAAGCACAGATTAGATCAAATCTGTTCCAGCAGATTTTCTCTGCTCTAACACACCTCAGCTCATGAAGTGCTTGATAATTAGCTACTCAGACGAATGAGGTGGTTTAGATAAGAGGCAACATTAAAACCTGAAGAGCAACCGCTCACTAAAACAGGATTAGTGGATAGTCTGGTTTAAACCTCTTCAAATAAGAAGTGCTAAACTGGGAATCCACTTGCTTTCAGCCCCTCTAGTAATTTAATCAAGTCTTAATGAATTTGTTCATGCTTTTACGTATACAGTACCCATTAAAAGTTTGGACACACCTTTTAATTTTATGGTCTTCCTGATTTTTTATTTCTTTGTACATTGTGAAACAATACTGAAGGTGTCAAAAATATACAATAATCTCCTTTGAACAGTTGATACTGAGATGTGTCTGCTACTTATACTCTGTAAAGCCTAATGTAGAGCATTAGGGCTCTAGTCTGAGGTACTGGTTGTTAATTGGTGATTTCTGAGGCTGGTGACTCTAAATGAACTTCTCCTCTGCAGCAGAGGTAAGTTTTGGTCTTGCTTTCCTGGGAAGGTCTTCATGAGAGCCAGTTTCATCATGGTGCTTGATGGGTTTTTGCTAATGCACTTGTCAATATTGTTCTTGAAAGAACTGTTCCAGAACAGCTCACCTTAAATATTAGCTGACTGTTGTTCTTGTTATGTTTACTTTTGTTACTTAATTATCTAATTAAATATAGTTATTGCGTAGTTTGAAATCTCCAGTATTGTTCTAGGATGTAAAAAAAAAAAAAAAAAACACTTCCTAAAAAATCCTAACTTACCAAACTTTTGACTAGTGCTGTATATGTGTTTATGGTTTCAGTCTTCAGTGCCTTGGATTTATTGTCACCTGAACAGATTTCCAGGGTTAAACAGATACGAGGTGAGGTATTGCATTGCTGAGTTAGAAATGTCCTCATTACATGGATGATTGATGTAGTGTATTACATTTGAAGATTATGTACGTATATACATACATACATACATACATACATACATACATACACACAAACACACACAAACACACTGATTTTTTTAAACTCCTGACTCACTTAAGCCAAAAGCCATCATAGTACACCTTTTTTAGGTGATAGACATGTCAACGAGTTTGAGCTACTCCTTTACTCTTTAAAACACAGAGGAAGAAAGAGGTGGACAGAGGTGGACAAAGTGAGACTGAGGTAGACAGAGGGGGGGGGGGGGACAGATGAAGACAGTGGAATACTGTGAATGACTGAGGGAGGAAGATAGGAGAAGATGGAGTGAGAAAGAGGAGGACAGTGGAAGACTGTTTAAGGCAGAAATGCAGAGGAAGACAAAGGAAGCCTAAAAACAGAGGAAGACAGAGGAAGACGGAGCTAGACTGCTCCCTCTGATTCAGTCTGCTTATGCCCTCAGTGCATTTCCCCAGGGCCCCAGGAGGGAGGGACACCGTTAGCCCAGTTAAATGATCAGATGATGGCCCTGTTATGAGAATGGATTCAGAAATTAGAGATTTCAGACAAAGATTGCACGCTTCCCCCTTCTCCTGCCAGCTGGTTAAGATTATGATTGATTTGTTTGAGATGGGCTATAGGAAGCACACATCGATTTTTAAAAAATGATTTTTCATCTTCTTTACCCTGAAAAATATTTACAGTTGTTCCACAGGGCCATACTTTCACTTGCTCTCTCTCTCTCTCTCTCTCTCTCTCTCTCTCTCTCTCTCTCTCTCTCATGGAGACAATGTCCAAGACAAAATAAATTATTGATGAATTTATTATTATATTATAACAATATTAAATAAAAATAAATATAAATAATAAAAATGTAAAATAATAAGAATATGAAAGTGAATTATTATTATTATTATTATTATTTACATTATTATTATTATTTAGGGTGAAACTATATTGTACATTATATTAATGTTATGATAAGCTCATAAGCTGGCTGACTAAAAACATATTAGGACGGCAGGCAAATAGATATTTCATCATTTCTTTAGATAGATAGATAGATAGATAGATAGATAGATAGATAGATAGATAGATAGATAGATAGATAGATAGATAGATAGATAGATAGATAGATATCAAAGAAAGAAAGAAAGAGCACCACCTGGTTGGAAAAGTTATCAATGGCATCACTTACACCCAAAGCACTGAATCTTTACTGAATATTTTCATATACTGTATTTCTTTGTTTATTTCTTTGTGTATGTTTCATGTGATGTTTCCAAATAACTATGCATAATATTCCACCATCACTAGTTTTTGCCTGTCTAGAATTTAATCAATATTATGGACACAGATGGGAGTTTTGTAAGTATAGCTCTCTCTCTCTCTCTCTCTCTCTCTCTCTCTCTCTCTCTCAAATCTCTACAAATACCCACACCGGTACACACATACACACATGTGCACAGAAGCACGTACACACCACGTGTCACTTTGACACCACGTGTCATCCATGATCTGTCAGCATGCCTGTAATTCGTGAAAGAAAATGAGTCAAAATAGTTTGACCAAATCATGTAAAGTTTGCTACAAGGTTGCACAATTAGGTTAGTTTTTATATTTTTACTGAATTTAATTTAATAGTACTTAAACTGCATTTGTATTAATCAATATAATTAATAGTATTATATATTATTCAATAACCATATATCATGTTAATTTAATATATTTATTCTCTTATCGTATTATTCATATCTCATCATATATATTTGGTATTGTATGTTGAAATCAAATCAAATCTAACCACATGAAACTGGAAATAGGTACAAAACTATCATTTACAAGCTTATTGAACTACGTTGTTCAATAAGCTTCACACTCTCTCCTCTTCTCTTCCTACCTGTACTCAAACCCTGATTGTTTTTTTTTTTCTCCCCCCTCTGTTGTGTAGCTCTCCACATCGAGTAATGAGGGGTATGTGAAGGATTTATCCTCTGCTCCTCACTTCCTGCATGCTGTTGTTTTGTTTTCTCCTCCAGGCCCTTTGATGCCGTATCCTCTTACACTCCGCTTGCTCCCTGTAGCCATGTTTTTCAAAGAAACATCCAGCAGAAAACATCCTCTGCATTTGAAATGTAGATCGCTCGAGCCATTCTGCATACAGCGCGTGCCCTCTCCTGCTTCGCTCCCACGTTTGGCTTTTCAGATGCATCTGATACGACAGAACGGCTTCCCGATGAAGCCTTTGCATTCTGGATGTCGGAGATGATCTGTACTAACAACAATGCAGATGAGGTTTCAACCTCTATTTGCTCCCTATCATGCTGATGGCACAGAGGTGAAATATATACATGTGGTGTGATGCGAAGTAGGGGCCTGATAACAGACTACACCAAACCATGGAGTGTGATCAACTGTACTTGGTTTAAATAGAAATGTGCTCAGTTGAACGATTTTAAAGATCCATTTACACTGAGAACTCGTCTGTGTTAAATTTGTCAAATAGTTCATATTCAAAGAACGCTCCAGTCAAACCAGGACTTACAATGAAATTTCGCATGAATTAAGGTGTAAAACTAATTGACAGTTACAGACCAACTTCAAACACAGTACAGTGATGAGCCAAAGTGAAACAGTTGAATCGCGCAGATGTTTTAAAGAAGGCCATACGTCTGAGAATGATGATCCTGGCTAAGGTGACGCAGAGCACATCAGTCGTTCCTATGACCATTCAGCAAGTGGAATGCTTATTCTAGAAGCTTGTGGAAAAGATGCATCTGTCTGTGGGAACTGTACACACAATCATTCATCAACACCAGCTGTACATCCCAGGAGCTCAGCTGCCACATCCCCGTACAGTCCTGACCTCACTCCAAGCCATTTCCTTATGTTCGGTCAATTAAAGGAGTTCCTTGGAGGACAGCGTTTGAGATGTGATCATGGCTCCGGCATACTTGAGAAAACGTTCTACCTTGATGGTGCACTAGTGCAATAGTGAAACACTGGAACAAGTGCATTAATGCAGCAGGAGATCATATACAGAGAAATAAAAGTAGTATTTACTCTCAAAAGTGTGTTCTGTTATTTTGCACAAGAAAAAAAGTCGAAGTTTGACTTCACTTGAAGATTCCTAAAAGACACTCAATCTCCCAGTACCAATGCATAAATAATATATATATTATTAAGCTAAACAAGAAATGCTACATTGTTTCACCTGCATGTACTGTAGGAGCACATAACGCTTTAAGGTAAATATTAATTATTTTGTTTCAATAGTCAAATGCAAGTATTTTAAATGATGTCTTCATGATGAGATGCTTGGTTTGTTGTCTAAAGCCTTCTCCCGAATCACAAAGCAAATCAAATCTTGTCCTGTAATTAGGTTGGCATTTAAGTCTACTTTCCATATAGCTGTAATCAGCAATGTGAAAAATTACGGCTGTCATCAAGACCACCACTGTCAAATCCAAGACTAGCTGAGGCCAAGATTTAAGAGGGTCATGGCCAAATCAAGGTCGAGTCCAAATGAAAGCAAAACAGAGTCAAGATCGAGACCAAAAACTATCCAATCCTGTTAAAGAAGAAACAGTGATGACTGATTTGTGCATTGTACTTATATTTTTTATTTTGTTTTATAAGTTGTACATGTTAAAGGATAAGACAAGACAAATAATATTCTTACTCACTATTGGTGAAGCCCAAGACCATATTTATACAAATACAAATTTGAATAATTTGTCAATACAGAAAACAATTGTAGTTATGTAGTATAAACTACCTCAAATGCAAATGTGAAAAAAAAAACAGAAATATATGAAATGTGGCCATGAAATCAGTTGATCCATAGAAAGTTATAGTTCTGGGGAGCTAATCACATTACTGATAAACAAAAGCTAGGATAAAGCTCGCTTTCCGCTTTATGATTTGTTTGTGATTGTAAAAGAACTTGAGATTCACATAAAAAAAAAAAAAAAAAAAAAAGGATTCGGGTCTCATGTAGATTTTACATATTAATATTATGTCTATTTTACTAAACTACATTAAGTTTGTAATGTACATAATTCCATTTCATAGGTTTAACTTAAACATATAATTGTGTATTATTATTTATTATTGTTCAACTCATGTTGTTTCCTTGGTGGAAAATCTGCGCTTAATTTAAACATGAATTTTTTTGTAGTTCAGTCTCAGAATGTACAGCGTTATGATTGCATGCCGTTGCAAAAATACCATAAGATACAAAAATACAATAAGAAAATTGACAGAGGATGACTCAAAACACATAGTAAATAATAATAATAATAAAAAAAAAAAACAAGAAAACATTCTAATGAAAAAAAAATTCTACAATAGTAGAATTTTTAGTTAGTGGAACTTTTATCATAGAATCTGACATAAAAAAAACACACATTCTTATGACATTAGGTGCCTTTTTGTTGGGATTTAATACAGTTTGAATTGGAATCATTAAAAATAAATAAACTAAAAACAGACTATAATGAATCATCTAGATTTTAGGTTTCTGAAAGAATTCTAGAGCAGGAATGCCAGGGTGTTGTTGTTTTATTTATAGTCTGTCATTTGGTGTTGAGCGTTTAACAGCATAGCTCTGGGATCAGATCGGTCTATCTAGAAAAGAGAAGAATGATGTTAAAGAACTGAACCTTTTCCCCTCAATCAATAAAGATGAAAGTAGGAAGATGCTGGAATAGGGAATTATGAACAATTGTTTTTGGTGTGTGTGTGTGTGTTGGTCAGTGGAGAGAATTCCCATTAGTGCATTAAAATTCCCATTAGTGCAAAAAATATACTACTTCATTACAGATTTAATCCCAAGGAGCATCGAACAAAAATGACAAACTAGTGTTTTGGATTTCAAATATCACCTATTTGTTTTTGTAATGCTTTACACCTGTTTAAGATTTGAATAAGTCTCTGCCTCGGGTACTTGGATGTCCCCACAAGGAAAGCAATGTCTGAAAAGGTTTGACCTTATGAACGGATTAGTGTGGCCCCCATAATGCAACTTGTTTTAAGCATTTATTAAATCCAAACGTTTCCTTTTGGTTGCTGAAGTCGAAGTGAGGTTGGCTGTAGATGTAGGTTAGTGTTCGTTAGCTGTCACTGGAAGGTCTTGACAGGTCAAATGTGTGTGTGTGTGTGTGTGTGTGTGTGTGTGTGTGTGTGTGTGTGTGTGTGTGTGTATGCATGCGCGTGTTCGTTTCTACCACCTGACTTAAGGAACGGCCCTGCTGTTCTTTCCTGATCGTCTTCTTTTCTAATCCTCTCCGCTCTGGCTGGAAGGATGTGCTTCCCCGTGGCATGTTGATATCTCCGGGTGTGCTCACCTTTCAGTTCCCATGAACATCTGCGACCCAGAGAACCACGGTTCCTCCCCACTAACACAAACAGTGCGGTGAGATCAAAGGCAGCCGTGGCTCACCTGTGCTTCGGGAAAGAAAGCTGCTTAAACAGCCACGTGACCCGTAAACACCAGCAAAGCGACTTGTTTGTTCCAAACAGCCGCCCGCAGGCTCCTGCGAAGCTGTTAAAAAAAAAAAAAAAAACGGGTTTCCAACAATCAACGTACACATGTTTTCATGATAAATAAAAATGATTAATAAAAAAATATATAATTGCTCTGAAATGATGAGTCTGCGAGGTTCATTTACTCTAATGGTTTTTCATTTTCATTTAAAATGCTCCGTGTATCAGAAGAAAAAAAAAAAAAAAGCAAATTAGGAGTGTGTGTTGGAAGAGAAGTGTTTAATAATTAGCGTGTGTGCAGTGCTTTGTGTAATGATCTGAGCACACACCTCGGCTCTAACGGCTTAACACTGAAACACTCGACCTTCTGGGCCTTTCTGTCTGCCTGCACCTTGTGTGTGTGTGTGTGTGTGTGTGTGTGTGTGTGTGTGTGTGTGTGTGTGTGTGTGTGTGTGTGTGTATGTGTGTGTGTGTGTGTGTGTGTGCTCATGGTGGCATAGAGCATGCAGGAGAAATATAGAAGAGAAAGAGAAAGCAGGCCGAAAGAAAGATGGAGAGATGGACAGAGCGAGGGATTGAGAGATTGAAAGAGGGAGGTGTGTATAGGATTTATAGCCACGTCTCCATCTTCAAGAGTACGCATTTAAACAGTGCTTTGAAAGGGAAATCAGGACTCATCTTTCTGACGAGGACTGTAAAAACAGCCATGAGAGGATCACTGAGTTCACCCTAAACGAGGGATGAAAGGAAGGCAAAGAATGAGAAAGATGGAGAAAGAAAATAAGGGGGAAAAAATAAAAATAATAATAATAATAAAGATGAACGGAATTGAGAAAAGAAGGCCTGAAAGTAAAAAAAAAAAGAAAACAGAGTAGAAAGGAGGGGAAAACAAACAAACAAACAAATATATAAATGCCCATAAGATGAGCCATAGGGAGACCAATCCGATTTTAATTAGGTTAATAGACAGACAGATGGGCAAAAAGGAAGAATAAATGAATGAATGAGTGAAAAAAAGGAAGAAAGAAATACATGAACCTGTAATTATCTTAACACGACCATGTTGCGCCCTTGTGCTTTCCTTATACTTGTGTGTGAGAGAGAGAGATTAAAGCGATATAAAGTGTGTGAGATAAAAAGAAAGGCCCATCATGCCTTTTAGTAGGATTTCACACACACACACACACACACACACACACACACACACACACACACACACACACACACACACACACACACACACACACACACACACACACACATATACTTCTGTGATCTAAATCACAGCAGTGTGTGTTACAGTGTGTGTAACAGAGTATATGAGACGGTGTGTGTACGTGTGTGTAAGACCACGTATGTGTGTTTGTGTGTGCGGTGAATTCCTTTGTGTACGTACTGTATCTGCTGGTGCGCATGCGCACATGTGTTTTTGTCTTTTATCACACTCTATGAGTGTTTGTATACAATGTGTGTTTTTGAATTTGTGTGTGTGTGTGTGTGTGTGTGTGTGTGTGTGTGGTCTAAATTTAGTATCACTCATTTGAGTACAATTGTATATAACAATATTATTGCTCTTGATCTTTCTGTAAGGAAACGTCAGCACGTGATGCGATCCTGTGTCTGAACTCTGAACCGACGCAAACAAGTTGCTCGCGGCGATGCTGATTTACGACGCGCCATCAAAGTTTTTGCCTAAACTCAGTCGTACCGAATTTTACGAGCGACGCACCCCTTTCGGCTTTATGAAATGTGAAAAGCCGAAATTACAGCAAAGTGCTTTGCGCGGATATTTCGTTAACGATAAAAACGACTTCAGCCCTCCCCCTATCCACACCTCTCACACACATACTTTCCCTCTCGCGCTCGCTCTCTCTTTCTCTCTTTCACAAATTAGCTTTAGTCCTGCAGGGCAAAATGACAAGAGGTTACAGGAAGACTATGTGTTTAATTAATTGAAAAATGCTTAAATTGCTTTTACAGTTGTTATCAGAGACAGAAAAAAAAAAGAAAGAAAGAAAGGAGAGCATAGGGGGGAAAAAAAAAAAGAGAGAGAAATCTGTGTTGCCAGTGCTGGGGCGTAATTAGCTCCCCGGGGAGACGGATATTTAGCTTTAGCAATGTTGCAGCACTTAGGACACCGATTTCTATTTCGGTAATGAAGGGCCCGGCTTGTCGGGGAGGACAGCTGTAGCTTGGTGTGTGTAAGTGTGTGTTGAAGAGAGGGAGGGGGTTTATAGAGAAAGAAAAAAGAGGAAGTTGGGAAAAATGACGGGGGTGCTGGAGGTGGTGGTGGTGGCGGTGTGTGTCAGTTCAGTCCTTCGTGGCGTGTCGAGGAGAGTCAGTGCGTCCGCTCTGAGTGAGTGGGTAATGGATCTGGCAGCGGAGGGTCCCAGGGGCTAAACATTACCCAAAGTATTTAGGTTTCCAATTAAACCAGGAAAAGCAGTGTCCATTTTGAAAGCGGAAAAATGGGCCTGCGTCTGATGCAAACCTGGAACTGCCCCGTTCCACAACCAGTGCCTTGTTTAGACAAACTTTAATTATGTGCTGATTCGAGCGGCTTCGGTGGTGAGGTGTCGGGACAGAGATGTTATATCCACACACACACACACACAAACACAGAGAGAGAGAGAGAGAGAGCAAGAGAGAGAGAGAAGCAGCGGGACTTTAATGATCTACCAGAGAAAATCAATGAGTATTCTGAGACTGCCGGAGCAATTTGAAGCATCACGCTCCCTTCGGGTTTGGACTGAACACCGCTCCAGGGCTGAAGTGCCTTTCTGCTGCAACTCTATGTATGTGTGTGTGTGTATGACTGTGTTGGACCTGTTGGACTATATCAGGTTACTAAATAATGAGATATACTTAGAACAGGGTTAGCACCCAGCCTACTCACACTCTCAGTAATCTTTGGTCTTTGGTGTATTTTTGTCAAAATAAGAATTAATGATAAGTTCTATTTTGAATCTATGAACTACATGCATGTTCACGTTTTAGCCTCATGTCTAGTCTGTATGCATGCTAAGTTAGTTTAAGTGGGATTCACACTTTATTCAAGAAAATAATACATTTGAGAAAAAGTTTGAAAAAGCTGTAATATATTTATATTACATGTATATTATAGCATTATTTCTCAAATGTATTATTTTACTGAATTATATATATATATAAGTGTATATGTAACAAATATGTAAGAAACAAATAATACCAATGAATAAAAAGATTAAATACATAAAGCACAAGTATGATTATATTTATTTATACACATGGAGTATATCAGATATAGAACGCGATAGAAAACTGAGAGACGTGCCAGGTTTAAATTACAGTGCTTTATAGGACATGACCCACTAGGAGGAGTATATGCTAATTGGAAGAATGCAAGTGTGGTTTTATTTAATTTCCCAGGGTGCACTTCAGCACTCTTCTGTCTTTCCTTAAGAAGCAGAGATACATGCATCCAACTTACACACACTTACAAGTTGGACGAAGCCACAAGAACAGTTAACCTTTCATTACAATCCCAGATCTGTGTTACCTCCCTGATTGTTATCTCCAAGTACTCGAGTACCAAATCCGTTCTTGCCCCTGTTTGAGCTCTTCTTCCTCATGTTGGCTTCGTGGAGATTACTTGCTGGCCCATAGTGTAGCATAATGTAGCCTAACAACAATAGAATAAAAAAAAAAATAATAATAATAAAAAAAAAAAAAAACACTTGACTGGCGCCCATGCAGCCTCCGTGCTACGCCCTCTAACCGTGGCCTTCGTCACCCCCCGCCGGGCAGCCATTGTGACGAGCCACTGACCGTACCATCCGTTCTCTCCGCGCTCTTCCAGCAAATAATAAACTGCGCTCAGAGAAAAAGAAGCCAAGAATGTGTGAGAGTAAGAAAAGGATAAACAGAGCATGTTGCCATTCAGCCATAGCAGGAGAACACAATATGAGTGCCAAAGCAGCATTTTAAAGTCTGAATACTAGCAAAAGCCCATGATAAGAAATGAGCTGTTGTCAGAGGACACAGGTCAGACATTACAAAAGTCACATTATGTCAGTTTCTGAAACAGTGCTTAAAATAGAACCATTTGTTAAATTGTGCAAATACATTTACATTGAATTAATGTGTTTAAAGAATAGACGTTAATTTCTACTAGTCAACTAGTCTTGATTCTCTTTGTTAAAGCCAATATTATTTCCGTACATCGTACTTTTTTCATATTTTGTTAGTCGTTTTCTTCTTCTTCCTTGTAATAAAAATAAATAATACATTTGGAATGTTGAAAGCTTGTGCATCATATTCCAGCATTTATGGAGGAGATCAAGCCAGTTGTTAAAGTGCATTTCAATGCATGGTGTGGTGGTGGCTCTGCTGAAATGACTGATCCTGAAATTGAGAGCTGGCAGCATGGAAGCTGAGGTCCATTAACACATTAACAAACATCAATGACTCTGCTTTCCTTGCATGGAGGATGTGATGTGTATCTGGGAGGTTTTTCAGCCATCTTAATCTCCGGCCTCGGGAGTGTTTAAAAAAGAAATAAAACCCCCTTGATTTGCCTTCTCTGATGGTCTCGAAACCATCTACGCCGAGGCGAACCACAGGTTCAGTGTGCTCGTTTACAGTTTTGCTCTCGACAGAATTCACGATGGAATTGACTATGGATTTCCTTTTGTTTGACTTCGCTTTTAAGGACAAGTAAACTAAGTGTACAAGGAAATGGAGACAAGAGTGAAATAAACAAAGTCAGTTGCACAGCTCTACCCTTAATCTCTAATTTAACTGTAAATTAATTAAACTATTCAAACTATTTCACCAAGTCCCCAAGTACAATTAATGCACTAGTGAAAGTATTACTGAACAAATATGTAGTAGTTGTTGACTAGCAAATGTATTAATGGACTGCTTAAGACATTCGTTATAAAGTGAATACACTAGTGGTCTGATAATTTCACATTGACCCTGTTTCATAGCAATGGGTGAATCAGGGGAAGAAGGGAAGCGCATGAAACGATTCACCCATCATGCATCATGCCCACTGTACAAGCCTCTGGAGGCAGTGTTATACTGTGGGTTCGGGTCGGCAACGTGAGGTGGCAATAAAATGATAAAAGCTGACAACCTGAATGTCCTCAATGACCAGGTTATCACATCATTGGAGATTTTCTTCCCTGATGGCTCAGCCATTTTATAGGGGTTAAATGGAGTGATTTGGGGCTCATCAAAAATTATGTTTACACGTGAACTGGCAACCACATTGTTTGCTATATGCAAAACTACTGTGGAAATGATTAAATGGAATCTTAGTGTTAATGGACAAATAAATGTTTACCAGTAAAAATGTTAAGAAATTAGTAAATGTATTAGAAAACTACGCACTATAATATGGGAGTTGTAAATGTATTAGTAGCTTGTTTTAATATATTAATTGAATATGTATTCATTAACCCTTCAATATATGAAATGTGTTAATGAATGACTGAATGTAATAGTCGACTTGGGATTATATCAATAGACTAGTGAATGTCTTAATGGAGTAACAAATGTATTAGTCTACTCTTCATATATTTTTGAGGGTATGACCAGATTAGTGAATGTAATATTTGACACTAGACTATCGATTAATGAATGTATTGGATAACTGTTAAATATAATTATGGATTAATTCATGCATTTCTTTTTAAACTATGAAACATTTTTAATTATTTTTTTTTGGATTTTTCCCCGATTTTCTCCCTAATTTAGTCGTGTCCAATTCCTCCCCGTCACTAGGGGGCTCCCACATTAAGGCTACTACTACCACTCAGCCGGGAGGGCCGAAGACTATCACGTGTTTCCTCCGAACCACGTGACGCCAGCCGACATCTTTTCGAACTGAGCGCTCCATTGGACGTAACACACTCGGAGGACAAGCTATCCGCTCCCTCATGAAGGTGACAAGCCCCTGCGGAGCCCGTGATTTGTGGGCGTGGTTTCCCCGAACCCGCGTGCGCAACCGACACATCTTTGAACTCGCGCGCACCGTTAGGCGCAGTAACACACTCGGAGGACAGCGCTATCCGCTCCCTCCGCTGCGCGAGCTCACAGACGCCCCTGACTGGCTGTAGAGCCGTGATTAATGTGGGAGCACTAAGTACCTCTCATCCCTCCCCTCTGAGAGAGCTCGGCCAATCAGCTCTCTCTAGACCTCCGGCTGCGAGAGGTTACAGCACCACCCGGGATTCGAACTAGCGATCTCCGGATGATAGGGCGAGCGCTTTAACCACTGCGCCACTCGGAGGCCCATTAATTTTAATTTTAATTTAATAAGTAAAAATATTAGTCAATGAGCAATAAAGTAGTCTGCACTGCTCCTTGTGTTGCTTATTATATTATTTCTTTCTTTTTGTTGTTGTTTGTTTCTGAGACTTTCTGATTTGTATTGATCAGAATACTCCCAAATGAGTTATTAATCAAAGAAAACCAGCAGCTTGGCTCATGTACCTGTCACAACATACAGGTTTCTTTTTTGCTAAAACTGAACTGAACAAAGACAGAACCTGCTCTAAATCTGGTCTAAAGCAGTCCAGGCCATTTACAATAACGTGAGATCAGCTCTGTCCATTTGCTTGAAAAATAGCTGCACAGCTGTTTTAGAGCACTTAGCTAATTACATTGCTGTTGGCTTGCCACCCACTTGAACTGTCCAGGGTGTTTATGTGTGAGTGTGAGATCACCTCTAGAGGTTTGTGCTTCGCATTATAGTGCAACATGACCATGTACAGTTTGTTTAAGTCACTTTCCAGATAATCTTTGTGTGATATCTGATGTTATTCTGGACAAAACCACAAGGATCCATCTTTAGGCAACTAAACTCCAAACTCAATGCATGAGTATGCACTGTATCTACACTAATCCAGTACGTACTACAGTGCTGTGAAATCTTTGTTTTTTTTTTTCCTAATTCATTTGATATTATTTGCATATTTGTCACACCTAAATAATTCAGATCATCAAACAAACTGACATGTTACACAAAAATAACTGGAGTACACAAAGAAATGCAGATTTTAATTTATTAAGGAAAAAAGCTGCACAAACCAACCTGGTCTATATGAAAAGTAACCCCTCGACCCATACATGGTAAATCATAAACAGCCACAATTTGAGAAAGTTACGTTAAATTTCACTTGTCACACACAGGCCTGATTACTGCCAGACTGGTTGAATCAAGAAATCACTTAAATATAACCTGTCTGACCAAGTGAAGCATGCTACAAGAGTCTAAAGAAACAGACGAGGAGCGAAATACTTGACATGTATCAGTCTGGAAAGGGTTACAAAGACTTTGGGACTGCAACCCATGACTGAACCATGGCGAAAGCCATTATTGACAAACGGAGTAAACCTGGAACAGTGGTGAACCTTTCCAGCAGTGATCGGCCTACCAAAATCACAACGATGTCTCATTCAGGAACTCCAAAAAGAACCCAGAACAACATCTAAAGACGCCTCTTTTGCCTCAGTTATTGTTCATGATTCTGGGCAGAAATGGCACCCATAGGAAAGTTCCAAGGCGAAGGCCACTGCTGTCCAGTGTGTACAGTTCACTGCAGTGAGATGGGTGCCGTGAATAAGAACTACTGTACCCATTATTTCTGTTTTATTTAAAGAAAAATAGCAGGTACAGTAGCTCTTTGATGTTGTTGGCACATCTGGCCGTGTCCCATGTGACGCAGAAGGTGGGGGTTATAAGAAAGGGAGTAGGGTGTAGTGATAGATGCTTTGTCCTATTCCCAGTTCTTTGTAGAAACAGACACTCTAAGACCTGCAATTGTATTTGGACTGGGCTGAGGTTAAAGAAGGTATGCACAGTACGTGTTTGTGTGGAGGAACCCCAAGTGGAATGTGGAAGAGCTCATTAACTTATAACATAACATATAAAAGGTGAGGGTGCACGATATACTGTAGCTGCTGTGAAATTCTCTCACATCTCAGTTTCTTCATCGGGGGGATTATTTTAAAACGCAAATATGTGTGTGTGAATATTATTTGATTTATTTATAATTAAACTCGTCCTGAAGGTGTCTGTAGTAACAGAATAATAAATAATAAACTGTATGCATAGTAAAGGTTAATGCTAAACTGCAATATTATATACATACATCGCAGTTATTTGTAGTGCGTACAAAGATTTATATGCATAAAAAAAAAAAAAAAAAAACATCCCTTCTCATTGAACACCTTTAGTCTTTGATAAAATGTTGTGTAAATACATTTTATACAGTTTATTTAATGTATTCATATATTTAATATATTAATATAATATTATATTATTATATATATTATATATTAACATCTGCTGCAGAAAAAGTTCATTTAAAGATCACCAGCCTCAGAAATAGCAATTAACGAATAGCACACAACATCAGCCACAACAGAGGCATTATGAAGGTTTTACAGAGCAAAAGTAGCGCACACACACACACACACACACACACACACACACACACACACACACACACACACACACACACACACACACACACTATGTTATTGCTGCTGTTGGGCCCTTGAGCAAGGCCCTTATATGTACACACACAGAGTCATGGGTGCTAATAAAATTGATAAGAAATAGAAGGATGTGGTTTTAGTGTGCACCTGGAGCAGGAAGAAGGAAAAGCATGAAGATTGATTATTAAAACATGATATAAATAAATGACATGCGAGTAGAAGTTTTACAAAGCTTCTATCCGTTTCTATCAGTTTAGCGATGGAGATCCAGGTTTTCTTCCCCAGCCGTATCTGTGTCATCTTACTTGTTTTGACAAAACAGCTTAGCATAAAGTAGGAGGTGTCAAGCGAAACAAAAGAGTTTTGTCAAATGTGTATTCATGGGTAGATGTACAGTATTTGTGGCTATGTGTGTTGTTCCTTGCCACGGAAAGCACATGTCAGTCACAGCTTAGACCTCTAGGGCTTGTGTTTGAGACAAATCATTTGATTCCTCGTGAAGGCGTCGAGTCTCGGGGAAGCTGCGAAGAGTCTCTTGTAGCTCAGATATTGTAAATGTCTCTCGAACACAAACACACTTTACAGAGGCATGTCAGAACAAATGTTGAGACGCTTTATGTTCTTGGTTGCAGGAAAAAGGGCTGGGAGTTTTGAATACATAAATTTAAATGTTGATGACGGCTGACACCGGATCACAGATATAAGGATTTTTATACAAATGAGCGCTCAGAGATTGTAGAAAAGGGGTTTGGGTGGACGAGGAGCTGTAAAAGTATTCTGGTGGAATGAACTGAGTTCATTCTGTGGCGGAATTGTTCAATCTTTTAAAACAATGCCATAATTTATCGAGTCCAGATTTTTACACTCTCACTCAAACGTCATCTATACCAGGGTCACAAGGGCCTGGAGCCTATTCTAGGAGACTTAGGACACAAGGCAGGGTACACCTGGGATGGGGTGCCAGTCCATCGCAGGGCACACACTACAATCACATAGACATGCTCATTCACACACTACGAGAAATTTGTAAACACTGCATGCGTTTGGACTGTGTGAAGAAAGCAGAGCATCCGGAGGAAAGGTAGCTTTTGTTAAAAACGGAAACATTTTATTGAACTGGATTATTAAAACCATTCTAATAATCCAGTTAAAAGTAAAACATTTGAAGATCATAATTCTAGGCAAAGCTAAAACGAATATTTTCAATTACAAACATCCAATTATCCAACAATTGCAGTATATTACTTATACAAGGTAGAGAAGGTCAACAAAATACAGGCGTATGTTAGTAATGTCTTGGGCCACCGCAAGGCTTCTGTACAGCATCATTCTATGTTGATGTTATTTCTACAAGTCTTCATACATTTTTTTTTTTTCTTCCCAGTAATGTTATTTCTTCAGTTGATCATGGTGGAGAGCACTCCAAAATCTCCTGAAAAGTGTTATTGAGAAAGCCATACTGGATGGAGGTCAGGATGAAAAAGATTCTCGGTATTTGTATTTCAGTGATCCGTCCCTTTAAAGAGACAGGTCACCCAAACCATGCCCACAAGATTTCCCATGCAATATAACATAACCATTGTTTTTCCTTTAATTTAAAAGAATACAGACTTATCAGACTAATAGTTATGAATTTGCTTATTAGATGACAAAAAACATACATAGAGGCTAAATAAGAACACGCTGAAAGAGATCAGAAGTTCATCTGAGATTGATTAATTCACAGAAAACCAGACTATTTTGATCAAACTCTAAAGATTAGCTCTAGCCAAACAAACAGTGCTAATCAACTATAATAATAATAATAATAATAATAATAATAATAATAATAATAATAATAATAAAACCTACTCTGAAGACACTGTAAAGTTTGGAAGACAACAATTACCAAAAGTGAAAGTTATTGTGGTTAGCACTGTCGCCTCGCACCTCCAGGGATGAGGGATCAAATCCCTCCCTCGGGGTCTGTGTGCACGGAGTTTGCATCTTCGCCCCGTACTTGGTGGATTTCCTCGAGGTACTCTGTGTTCCTCTCACAGTCCAAAGACATGCAGATTTGGCTAATTTGTGTGTCCAAATTTCTCAAAGTGTGTAAATATGTGTATGCTTGTGCCCTGCGATGGATTGGTACCCCGTCAAGGGGATAGGCTCCAGCCCTCCACAATCCTTCACCTAATAAAAGAGTGACTGAGTGAGTGAATCTTGATATCTAAAACAACTTACTTACTCTAAGTGTATAAATATTGCAACCAGCATACACGGACTAGGTGTAGATGTAGTCACTGTAGCTAACTGACAAACATGGAATGTGTTTCTTTTTTTGAGAGAGCTAAAGTCAAGCGTGTTTCATTTGATGGAGCACTCAGTTTTCTTATGCAAAATGAATAACAACTTTTTGTGTCTTTAATAGCCAAAACTTCAGAATTCCGGACCAGAATTTCATGTCTTTCAAAATTTGACATACTATAAAGTACAAATGCTTAAAGTATTTTTCGTTGTTTGTTTGTAGTTGTTTTTCCCAAATCAACTCAAGAACACCATGTATTTTTCACCAACTCAACAGTTGATATCATTTTTACACACACACACACACACACACACACACACACACACACACACACACACACACACACACACACACACACACACACACACACACACACACAAATAGCTTCACCCAATCACAGCAAAGCTTTACCAATTTTTAACTCCTCAGACAATTTGTCTCATGCAAATTCTTCTGCATTTGCACTCATGACACAAGTT
>QNUK01000249.1:975000-993215 GCA_013621035.1 Clarias magur
GTGGTGGTGTCTCTGTCTATGTATGTGGGGGTGCTTTGATGGGTCTGGCGTGGTGTTCACTGGAGCCTTGTGCATATATATGGAATTTTTGAATATCTAAAACATTATTTAGCATCCAAATCAGTTCTGCTTGTCTGACTGATGGACAATTTGGGTGTGACCCCCAGCTCAGTGTGCAGAACCTATACTGCACATAGTTGGGATGTTCGTATTGACTCCATTGGCTCAGCTTCCTTTTATCCTTTTAATGTGCTTTTGGTGGAGGCAGCCATGAAATATGCATGCAGAAAAATAGCTTTTCCATATTCTCATGAGCAATTATTGACACGATTCAGACAAGTTAATGCAGCTCATTTCCATTTTCCTTTATATAGTAGGTCCAGCATTTGAATATACATTTTACTCCAAAGTATTAATGATGTTTGTCTGTTCTTCTTTAGTCCTTGAAATTTGTCAATAATTAATTTCAGATTTAAATCATAAATAAAACTATGTAAACCCAAACTGATAAGGAAGTTTATTTTGAACTTAATAAAAATAAATGAAAATAAATTAACCAGTAAGACTTTGGAAATATTTTTTAATATACAGTATAAGTGGTTTGTGTAGTGTTTATATGAAAGCATACCCAAACAAACAAACAAAACAAAAAATATATATATATATATATATATATATATATATATATATATATATATTGTTTGTGTAATAATAATAATAATAATAATAAGTTGCAGAAAAATTTGCCTGTACAAATGATCATGCATATTAATAATTGAAGATCACTTAAACACCTCGTGAAGTTGCATTGTAAAAAAAATAAATTATTATCTAATAAATTAGAGATTAATCCAAACTTGTGGCTTCAGTTTGTTAGGGAGCATAAAGATTGGAGTTTGGAGCAATTGAAAAACTGTAATGTGGTCTCTGTTATGATTTGGGTTTGCTTTAGTTGCTCAGGTCTAGCTTCATCACAATGAAGTGATCTGATGACCTAAATGTACTGATTGATCAGATTATCTCATCTTCCTGGATGAGAGAGCCCCATTCCAGCACTCAGATTGTGAGTGATTCTCGGAGCATGAGGAACCATTTTCATATATTAATGAATATATAATCAAAGCTGAAAGTGGTCAAATTAAATACAAGTGAAAGCTACTTTTTCATTTTGTTTTATTTGCACTGTATCTTCTGCTCAGTACATTTAAACATATGGTTTGATAAACACTTTTATCCAAATTAAGACAGAATACAAAGCACAGATTTCAGCAAGTTGAGATTTGGATCTTACTCGGTGCCCCTGCAGTAGCTCTCTGGCAGTCCTGCGATGTTGCATTCCTCTGGTCATTAGCACAGACTTAAGTATTGAACTAGCCATAACAATAATAGTGTCATGATTGAAAAATTCAACATGAAACCCTTTTCTGCCATATTTCTGCCATCGGTTGTAATCAGCAGGGATTATTAAAGTGTTTCATATGGAAGTCTGGCAGGATGGAAGGATGATGGTCTGTGGTGTGTCTCAGCCATGCTCTCACTTGATTCATCTTGACTCTCTCTCTCTCTCTCTCTCTCTCTCTCTCTCTCTCTCTCGCTCTCTCTCTTCCTCTTTCACAGAGAAACCCAGAGGCCCTGAGCTGTTTAAGAGAAAGAGATTCAGCATTTAAGTCTGTGGTAGCCCACTGGGGGATCTAGATCAGCATTTAATTCTCAGGGTTGGTGCATTTATGTGTATTCATGTGAACCGGTTTATGTGATTATTCATAAGGTATCTGTGTCTGCATGTGTGTGTGTGTGTTTTTGTGAGATGAAGTCCATTACCTAGTAAGAGTATATATGTTTACTGATTTGTCACATCCTTAAATTAGTTGAAATTGCCTGCACATACAAGGATAGGAATTGCGTACAAACACACACAGACACGCGCACACACACATTCATACTATGTGTGTGTGTGTGTATGTGTAAGCTCTACTACCACTTTATTAAGTCTGTATGTTATCTTTAACTGAACCATAAATATATATGATAGTACATCAGATATGTAAGTAATAAACATCAGTGAGATATTGTTATATGAAAATAGTCTTCAGAGAAATTGTTTTTACTTTACTTTTTTAAAACATGAACAATACATAATGATTTAATTAATTTAGTGTTATATAAGCATATAAGGTTGATTCTTTTTTGTATGTATTTAGTTACCAACTTAAAGTACATACAACAAAAACATTAATTCTGTTTTATGCTGTATGTACTTTATTTTGTGAAATTTGTAAATTAAATGTAAACAGATGTTGATTGTACCTTCCATGTTATAGCATAAATATGTATGTAGGAACTGGTACTGCTAAGGCTCTACTTCACTTTAAAATGTATTGCTGATAGAAAGAACGTTTATACATATATCATTTTCAGGGTTTTTTTTTTTTTTTTTTGTTCTCAAAGCCATGTTTCGTGCATTGCTCCATAAAATACTTGTGTTTGGTGTGTATAACCTTCGCTTGACTGCAGATAATCATAAATACCCCCCTGACGCTCGAGTGCTGTTTTTCTTGTCACAGAGTAAAAGATAACAAGTTCGGCTCTGTTTCATTGAGCTTGATTCATTACTCTGGTTTGAAAGATGGAGTGGCAGTTTATCACCCTGACCACCGGACCTTCCAGCCCAGCATACCTGTCTCGCTCACTTTTTTTTTTCTCTGCATGTATGCGTATGCGTATGGTATATTGCCTTTGAAAGCGAACCGAATACCTTTGGAATAAGTTATAGCTGGGACCAGTGGCCACTTTAACGAAGTGGGCGTCCAAATTTATGACTCCGACAAGTTCACAGCGATGACCTGGAGACCGAGGAGACCTCTACCTGACCAGAGAGTGTGGGGGAAGTGGCGGGGCAATGTAGACCAAGGAACAGGCATAATGTCATTGTCTGGGTAAGGGGGCTAAATGGGAAATAAAGCACTTTTAGTGATAAGTGAAAAAAAAAAAGAGTCTATAAAACTGTGGCACATACTTTTATAGAACAAAGTGACATTGTACCTTGAAGTTCCACACATCAGCAATGCAATCAGTCAAACCTACCATAAAGGTCACTTTATATGTATGTAGTTACTGACTGTAGCTCATCAGTTGCTGTGTCAGGTGTGTCTAAACTTTTCACTGGTCATGCATGTA
Organism: Clarias magur; assembly: GCA_013621035.1. Lineage (NCBI taxonomy): Eukaryota > Metazoa > Chordata > Actinopteri > Siluriformes > Clariidae > Clarias > Clarias magur. Next base: position 978,178 of record QNUK01000249.1, read on the forward strand.
TTTAATGCTTGTATAAAGCTCACAATCTTTGTTCACCTATTGCCCAATCACTTTGACTACTTTATTACTCACGCCTACATTGGTTACCCGTAAGGATACTAAGCCCATGTTCACATGTAGCTGGGTATTTTTAAAAACTTTTTCTTTTATTTGGTGGCACAGTCCAAAGACATGTAGGTTAGGCTAATTGGCATTCCCAAATTGCCCATATGTGTGTGATGAGTGAGCATATGTGTGTGTGTCTGTGCCCTGTGATGGATTGGCACCCTTTCCAGGTTGTACCCTGCCATGTGCCCCGCCATGTGCCCCAAGTCTCCTGGGATAGGCTCCAGGCCCCACGTGACCCTGAATACAGGATTAAGCGGTATACAGTAGATGATGAGTGAGTGAGTGAGATTTTCATCTGCTTTTTTGGCCTTTCGTCCACATGCAAACGCAGTTTTGGTCGTTGAAAACAGAGCTTTGAAAACTCTGTCCAGTTTTGGAAGTTTTTCCAAAACTCTGTTTAGAGTGGTGTTGTGTGGACAGGTATTACAAAGATCACTGCTGCTACATACAAAACTCCGACGACACAGACCCCGCAGACAGCGACTGTGGTTTTGGGTGAGACCCGGTCAGACTTCTACTGTACAAAGCGCAAACAGTAATGTTTTGTCTAGGCATCTTACTGGTCTCCTGTTGATTAGGGATTCTCCTAACAGCACTTAACCGGGCATTTTGTGCTTTCATGTGGACAAAGATATTTTTTAAATGTAGATTGTGTTTGTTTTTTTTGTTTGAAAAAACAAACTGGAGAAATCTCTGTTTTTAAAAATACCCAGCTATATGTGGACACGGCCTAAGAATGGTCTATTGTATGACCAGGCTGCTGCTGTGGATGTTGCAGTGAAGAATCTCAGCTGAATACAGAACTATAGATTTTTACCAAGAACTGCTGCTGTGCTCATTAATAAGTCTGCTTATGCTAAACATCTGTTTAAAGCACTTATTTGAACTTATAGTTTACAGTTTTAAAAAAGTTATAGTTATACTCTGTGTTGTCACCCAGAAAATTATGAGTTCCATCAGGATGAGTCTGGTTCCTCTCCCGGCTGCTTATCATTGATTTATCTTAATATATAATCAGATTCTTTTTGAATGAACTAAATACATTTATCCATTTTTTTTCATACCACTTATCTTGTCTTAATGTCATTGTGGGCCACCAAAAGGAGCGCTGTATGAATGTTTGGGTGCGCCCCACGCCCGGGTGGCCGGAGAATGGAGTGGAGTGGCCCCATTGGAGGACCTCGCTTCTTAAGCCGTGGGGGACGTAGAGTCGTCCAGGTGGGGTGAAGGAGAATCGGAGCAGTGGTGAATCGGTAGCAGAGTTCATGAAATGCAGAGATGGCAGCAGAGTTAAGGTGAAAGTGATGAGAAGATGGTCGGGTCAGGGCGGTTAAGGGAGCTGCAACTGTACTGTAGTCCCAGATAAAGTGACGATAGAAATTCGCACCAAGTTGTAGGCGCTCCGGAGGTCCAACTTTGTAAAAATGGTGGCACCAGAGAGGGCGTCCAGGGCAGAGTTGGTAAGAGGCAGTGGGCGAAGCATTTTCAAATCTCCTTATTTGTTTTCTTTGCTTTCGGAAGCCCAATATGCATGCTCTACATTTAAAAATTTCTTTCTAGAACCAGAAAATTCTAATGTAAAAATAGTTTCATAAAAAGTGTCATAAAAAATAAATAAATAAAAATAAATGTTTTGTCACATGGACAAACATGTATAATGATGTATTCTATTTCTATATCAGAGTATCAGAGCCTCCTAGCAGTAATGGGCATGACTATTTTAAAACTGCCTTGTGTTAAGAAACAGGGTGTGTGTGTGTGTGTGTGTGTGTGTGTGTGTGTGTGTGTGTGTGTGTGTGTGTGTGTGTGTGTGTGTGTGGACTCTTGGGAAACAGAGGGTCAGTGAAACAGAGAATAAAGCACACGGAGAGCAGCAGCTGTCTGTCCACTCCTCACAGCTTAGATCTTATTGCTAGACAAACACTGAATCTCACAGTACAGTCGCTTTTCTAAGCAACACACAACACACACACTAACAAAGAGCCAGTGAGAGGATGATGAATTAATTACCACCCACTCTCTCCCTGTAGAAAAACACTCTCTCTCTCTCTCTCTCTCTCTCTCTCTCTCTCTCTCTCTCTCTCTCTCAGACCCCCATCAGGACCAGAGCACTTTACATTAAAGGCAAGACTACACACTCATGAATACACAAGCCCCTATCAATTAATAATGAATTAAACATGTTCTTGGTAAGATCCATGATAAAGGAGGGTGCTCTCAAGGATTGGCTGTCACAGAAACGAATAATAAGGGAGGATGGACAAACAAAAACAGAAAGAAAGGAATCAAGAAATAAAGAAGGAAAAAAATCAAGAAATCAAAGATGAAATAAAAAAGTAAAAGAAAAAAAAACAACAGTCAAGAATTTCAAGAAGAAAATAATAAATTCAATCGTAAAAAAGAATTATATGGTCCCCCCCCCCCCCCAAAAATAGAATATATTAATTTTAAAAAAATTGTGAAAGAGAGAAAATCAAGAAGCCAAAAATATAAAGGGTAAACATAAAGGTAAAAAAAGAACCCAAGAAATGTCAAGAATGAAAGAATCAAGAAGTAAGAAGGAATTAGGAAAAAACAAAAAAAATGAAATAAAAAGAACTAAGAGAAAGAAAGCTCAATAAAGGACTCGAATAAATTAATGAAAAAGAAAGAAAGAAAGAAAGAAAGAAAGAAAGAAAGAAAGAAAGAAAGAAAGAAAGAAAGAAAGAAAGAAAGAAAGAAAGAAAGAAAGAAAAAATGAAATAAAAAGTTTTCAAAAGAAGGAAAAGTAGGAAAAAAAACAGAACAGTTAAAAAACTCAAGGAAAAAATGACAGGAAACAACAAAAAAGGAATTAAATAAGAAACAAAAAAGAATTAGTGGTAGAAGGAAAGAAATAAAAAAGCAAGACAAAATAAAGAAAAAAATCAAAGATGAAATAAAAAATGTGTAAAAAACAACAACAGTGCTAGACAGAAATAATCAGTAGTAAATAGTGAAATAATAGGAAAAGAATGATAGAACCAAAGAGAAGAAAGAAAGAAAGAAAGAAACCTATATTTGACTGAATCAGATACAATGCTAAGGCACAACATGCTAGCGATGGCATCATCAAGGTGAAAGTCTTTCAGGTCTGCCACAGTTGTGCTGCAGTGCATTGTGGGTCTTGGCCTGGCCCCGAGCTGTTTTAGCTTAGGTCCGTTCTAAAAATAAGACTGTTCTTCAGAAGCCGTGCCACAGACGGGCAGACAGGAAGCACTTTGATTCTTCTTTTCCTTCTTTCGCTCTCTTTCTTGTCTCGACTTTATTAGAATATTGAATAATGCGCGAGTATCTGGCGAACAGGTGACGCTTCTTTTCCAGTCCCACAGCGTCCATGCTAAGCTTAGAGTCTCGCAACATCACAGAGCCGCAGCTAAAGCAATATGTGCCTTGCGCTGTATTTTTAGAAAGAGGAGCCGTGCTTTTATTCTGAACTGAGCCGAGGCAGATGTTACAGATGATGTGTTGACAGTGATGACGATCGCGATAACGCTTTACGATTTGCACTAACAAGAGCGGTGATTTCATTTACCTTCGGAAATGTTTATTCTTTTTTTTTTCTTTTTACTTCTATCGCTTCCTTTACAAAACGAGTCGTATGCAACATGTATGAAACATCGGCTCCTATTAGAGCATGATCAGTGTTTCTCATGTTTTCCTACACTGTCTCCTCTTTACATTGGTAATTAGCAAAAAAAAAAAAAAAAAAAGAAAGAAAAAAAAAGAAAACATATACTTTAATGAGGATCTACTTCTAGACATGTTCCTTTTTTTTCCCCCTTTACCCATTATCCCATATGAGATGTAACGTCTGAACTGGTGTTAATGACCTTTAGCTGCTGCGGCAATTACAAGCCATGCTACGTGTGTACGCATGTGTGTATCCTGCATCCTTCGCCTTACAGTAACGATACCAATTAACCCAAACTCATTAGTGGGAAAGACTTCAGTGTAGCACAAATCTTCCCCTCACCACACATCCACAGCCTATCATTTCTGAAAAACCGCTGCGTGTGTGTGTACAACATGTTGAACTATGAGCTATATTACAAGTCAGAGTTCAAGCCCGTGGAGAGCAGAGCATGAAATCCAGACCGGTTTCACAGCACACACACTCATACCACTGCGTCCCATTAGCTTTCATGTCTGTTTGACTTTCTTTGCCTTTTAGCGGTTAATTCATGGACACTGGTGTGGGTTTCCCCTTGTGGATCCTTGTATGAATGCACGTATGTAGCTCATGTTCAAAGCTCCGGCGTAAAAACTGCTGCGTGATCACAGAGAGCAACAGGAAGTACCCGTGCTGCTCAGTATGAAGTGTCTGTGTTGTGTTTGGCTCCACTGCGCCGTCCTTGTGTCCTACCATGCTGCTGTCGTCTGTTGCCCTGATCCTCAGAGATGCATTCATGGATTTCAGGTTATCAGGTTTAGCCTGCCACACGCAGGCACAGGAATAGTAGAAATACTACATTTGTGTTAGAATTCCTGCGAAACAAATACGTCTTTCTATTAATTACTTTGGGCAGAAATTCTAAGCCAATTTCCAAAGGCCATATTGATTAAAATTGTATTTATTCCCATTTTACACCCTCCTGTCAACATTCGCACACTTCGGGCAATTTGGGAATGGCAATTAACCTAATCTGCATGTCTTTGTACTGATGGAGGAAACCAGATTTCCCAGAGAAAACCCACCAAGCACGGGGTGAACATGCAAACTCCATGCACACAGGCCCTGAGGTGGGATTTGAACCCAGACCCTGGAGCTGCAAGGCGACAGTGCTAACCAGGTCTAAGCCATGGTGTCGTTATCTTGTATAATTCTTCATATCTTTATATTTAGCAGCCACAATCCATTATCCATCATCCATCCTTAATCTGTACCCTGTATAGGGTCACTACAAAGGATCTATCCAAAGGAACCTAATGCACAAGGCAGGTTATACACAGGATGGGGTGTGAACTAATATAATTTAAAAACACCAGTCACATTGCATGTCTTTGGCCTGTGGGAAGAAACCCAGGTACCCGGAGGAAAGCACAGTGAGAACATGAAATTTCCACGCGAACAAACCAGAATCGAGATTCAATCCGATAACCCTGGAGATCTGAGGCAACAGTGCTAAGTACTGAGCCACCATGCTACCTGCAGGATACAACGATGCAAAAAAAGTAATACACGAAAAAAAAAAAAAGTGCTGAAAATATAAAAAAAATCTGAAAAAAATCCCTGTTAAAATTATATATATATATATATATATATATATATATATATATATATATATATATATATATTTTTTTTTTTTTTTTCCTTCTTTTTTTTTTCCTTCTTTTTACAATGGACTGCACTACAGCACCTCACAGCTCCAGGGTCCTGATTTCGATCCTAAGCTTGAGTTACTGTCTGTGCGGAGATATTTCGGCTCCTGTTCATGTTTCCTTCAGGTTCTCCAGTTTCCTTGCACCCAAACATGTGATTGCTTTAAGACTGCATGAGAAGCTAAAATGCTATTAAAACCCAACCAGAAAATGGTTCTAAGTTAAATTTAGAATTGTGTCTGGAACTTTGCCCCTGAAAGAATTACAGTGATGCTGTCCAGCTTACTTTAATGGGAGAAAAAAAAAAAAAAAAAAAAAGCACACTTATTGGTCAACAGGCTTTTATTAGAGAGCCACCTGGACCATGTGAGTCTCTGGGTGGAAATGGGACTCTGGGCAGTTGTATTTTGCATAGAAAAACTGTTTATTGGGCAGTACAATAAATTTTTGCTCATCCCTCCTAGACACACGGCTTCTCTACTGTATATGTTTATTAGGAGATCTCTTAAAAGGAACGAACGTTTTTAACCACCTGCCTGTTGGAACAACATGTAATATGAACACTCAGAGTTTCAGCGGTTTTGCACAACTTGTATAGCTTGTTGGCCTGCTGATGGACCGGCACGCCGTTCAGGATGAGAGACCCGAGTCCTCCAGGCGCCCTGCAATCCTATATACTGTAGGATAAGCGGTATAGAGAACGAGTGAGTGAGTGAGTGTATAGCTTGTTATAGGTTGTTTGATAAATATTTCAAATGCAATTTTATGTTGTACAAGTATTTGCATGCTTTTTTGTTTTGTTTGTTTGTTTGTTTGTTTATGTATAAGTCCAAATAGTTGTAAGTACCCTTTTCAGAATGTTTTCTAGCTAGAAAGCATAAAGCAAAAAAAGCAGAACAATTTTAAAATATTCTTTTCACCTTCTTTCTGCTTTCAATGCAAACCTGTTGAAGCCTGTGAAGCTTTTGTGGTGTGAATCAATCATGTTTTTATGCAGTTGGTGTAAAATGGTTTCAGTGTGTCTCTGTTCTGGCTCTTGATCAAAGAAAACACGACCATATACAGCCAGCCGTTCCTTTATGTGTGTGTGTGTGTGTGTGTGTGTGTGTGTGTGTGTGTGTGTGTGTGTGTGTGTGTGTGTGTGTGTGTGTGTGTGTGTGTGTGTGAGAGAGAGAGAGAAATGTGCGCGTTTATTTACTGTTCCCTCCATCAGGAAATTAAAACTGTCATCTACACTGTGTTTAGTGTAATTGGTATTTAGGGCCTCGCTTTTCGTCCTGCTTCTAGTGTTTCACTCAGTCTGTGATGGTAAAAAAGAAAATTATAGGGGTGTTTGCTGATAACACTGCTGTTACAGATGGTTAATGATGTTTAGTTCACTGAACTGTTTTTTTTTTCTTTCTCTCTATAGCTGTCTTATCTTATTACTCCTCTTCATAAGGACGCATGTGTTCATTGTTTGAGTTTAAGGTTCATATTTATGGGTACACTGGGTAGAAATTTTACGCTACATTGTAAATTATAGAAACTTATGGTAACACTTTGCCTGAATGCCACATTGATATCAATTGATATTGTTATCAATACGTTCATGTCATGCTATTTGCTGGGAAAGAGCTGGATCAATCAATCGGTTCTTGCAGGCATGCTGGTGGGCAAGATCACAAGCTTCGAAGCCGATAGAGTATCACATTTTGTGGAAGCAAAGACTCTCAACTTTGGGATGCATGTGGCTGTGAGGGCGAGCCTGGCTGTAGTCTTCAAGGCATTTTTGTCCGACAGCACATATGGTAGCATGGACAAAACTGGAATAGGTTTTCACTTGTTCTTCCCAGTTGTCTACAGCGCCAGTCAAAAGTTTGGACACAAGTTTGGATTTATTTTTCTACACTTTAGAACAATGATTTTTTTTTTTCAAAACTATGAAATAACACATACAGTACATCAGTCAATAATGAAGTAACAACCACAGCAGTCAGTTATTTTAAGACATGAAGGTCGGCTGTTCTGGAACAGTTCTTGCAGGAGTAGTTCATTCCCAAAACCCTGGAACACCATGATGGCTCTCATGAACACCATTGCAGGAAAGAAAGACCAAAACTTATCTCTGCGTCAGAGGAGAGTTCACTTAGAGATACTAGCCTCCGAAATCACCAATTAACAAACAGCACCTCAGATTAGAGCCATTATGAAAGCTTCAGATAGACAGAGTACTTTATTAAGCAAGTTATATCATTACAGCAGCCATTTCACATATTATACAAGAAGTAAATCAACAAGAAAGAATTGCAAAGAGAAAAAAAGTCAAGTTTTAAGTAAAAGAGAAAAAAAAGTAAAAAAGAGTCATAAGAATATACTGTTTCTCTGTCCACAGGTATGATGACTGCATATACAGATGGCGACTTATATGAGCCTATTTATTGTGATGTCACAGAAGGAGAGTTATTGTAAAGTCTTATTGTGGTTGGCAGAAAAGACTTCCCATATCCTTGTCCATGACAGATGACAGTTTGCGTAGCACCCTTCTCTCCACTACCAACTTCAGACACTCCAGAGGAATGCCCATTATTGATCTAGCCTTTTTGATGAGGTTGTTGAGTTACACAGAATTCATGATTTGGCAAAGGTGGCATAGCTGTATTTTATGAAGGGTGTTCAAGTCAAGCCCAAGCTTTTTGATTGTGCAGAATAACAGAACAGTTATGAGAGTTACAGTAAACATCCCCTTTATTTCTCAATAAAGTCTTCTGCTACACTAACACACTTATCCCAGCGTTTCATGGTAGAAGGTTTTCTCAGTACACCGGAGCCCTGATCGGATGAACTACATGTTTCACGTCTGAAATTCTGGTCCTGTTTTAATGCCCCAAACATGTGGAAATGACGTGGAGCAAGGTCAAGAATGTATGATGGGATCCGGCATTAACTCCCCGTTGGAAAGTCTGTTGGAAGATGCGCTCTATATCACAGCACACCATACTGTGGCATGGATCAGATATGGAAGCCAATTGTACCTGAGCATCAATGCCGTTGGTCTTCTCCGATCTCATCCCCTGACCTACACAGCCAAAGCTGATAAAATATGAAGGCTTGTGAGAGCACTGCTCTTGACATTTTGGATTATATTAGGCATAGCATGAAAATTTATTTCCTTGTTCACTTCTTCTATTGTGTTTAAAAAAAGGCTCACTAACCAAGTAGGTGTATACTGCCTCTGCTGTAGTGGAGAGTGTACAGGAAATATGCAAGCGTACCCGAGAACAGAGAACAAAAACAATGTCAATGCAGGCTAGTGGGAGGAGCAGATAGGAGAGAGGAACAATTGTTTTTGGGCAAGGATAAAAATCTATTGTTCCTAGAATGAAAATGGAGCACGTGACTGAAGTAGTACATATCACTAGCAGAAAGAAAGCTGACCCGTGGTAAACCTCTAATTGGTTTAGATGATCAGTGTCTTTCTTTTACTCCGTATTTTCCCAGCTCTTCAAATGCCTTGGCTTTGGGTCTGCCCATATATACACCAGAACCAACACAAATGAACCAAAGTGGACACGGTTAAGCCTCTGCAGCCCTGTGGCACTCAAAGGAACCTTGACAATATACTGTATAGCATAAAACCTGGGGCATAGTAAAGGATCCTTTGGGGCGTGTTTATAACATAATTGACAGGAAAAATATAAAGCTTCTTAGCCATTTTCCCAGGGAAAGGACATGTTCTACAGGCTTTTATCACATTTCTCCAGCAATATTTTACATTATTGTAATAAATAAAACAAAATATTGATGAGTGCTTCTTTTAATTATCTGCTTTTAATATTCCTGAAAATTTACAACTACATATTTTATTGTATAATTGTAGCAGCAGTACTGTAGCTGTGTGAGCTGCGTCTGGTAGGTTTGTGTGCCACACAAAATTATTCATGAAACACACAAAGAGGGAAGAGAAGCAAAGAGAGGCAGAGCAGATAACATGCCCGAATTGCCTGTGATTGATGCCTTGACGGCTTCCTTCTTGTTTCTTTTACAGCAGAATCAAAACATTTTGCTTTTGGATTTCACAAACATGCTGTAGCAGACAATGTGATAAATTGGCATCTTTGGTTTCGTTTGTGTGCCCTGCAAGATCACCTAACAGCCACGAGAATGCAAAACAAAGACTCACTAATCTCACTCATGCACCTGACGCCCAAAAAAAAAAAAATAAAAAAAAAAAAGTGTGACACGGAAGGGGGGGAAAAAAAGCTGCTTTCTTATACATTCTCTCTTCTCTTGCAATGCGGGGCATCATAAATTAGCATCAAGCTCTTAGAACTTGAAAAGTTTGAAAAGCTTGTTTTTTCCGCCCTTCAAATCCAGGCTGATGCTCGCTTCGCTCTTTTCTCTGCTAGGCTACGAGATTCTCGCGCGTTACCGAATGTAATACGCCCCTGACAGCGCCTCACCGAGCATTAGAGAATTATAATTGACTTCTGAGCACTCATGTCTGCACGTGTACGTCTTTGTCTGCAGGTGTGTGTCTGCTCCTAAGAAAACACTTTGCTTTGCTAGCTCTTTCAACAGTCTTGTTAGACACAAATACGCAGCCATGACTCTCATCCAAAACAGATAAGGAAGCGCAAGTAAGAAGGTGGAAGAGAAATAAAAGAGAAGAAGAAGAAACAGAGTGTAAACGCTTGCATGGCAGGTAGGGGGGATGTCTGGTTCCATTTCAGTATGAAACGGCACAGTTTAAGTTTAACGTGACCTTGAGATAGCGTTTGATGCCATTGTGTTTGCAACCTTGCCTTTGTCAAAAGGTGCTGCGAAAATCACGACATTGTTTTTTTTTTTTCACTGTGAGTTGTCAAACTGCTTACCAGAGTATTGGCAGAAGCCTTTCCTACCCTCCTTTTTTCCTACCCCTTTAACCCAACTCCCAACCTCTATCACTCGGTTTTCTGCTAAAACAGACACTAGTTTACTGAAGTGTAAGGTTAGGGTAATAAATATAGGCAATTTTCTTTTGATTGGTTAATGTCACACTGATTGACAGCAGCACATCAGCAATAAGTCCCAATCTCACCCATTCAGAGCACAAACCATAGAGTTTGTATAGAGTGAATAAAGCTGTGACTTCATGATCAAAATCCTTCCACTGCTGGAGTTTTTGGAAGTGCATCTTCCACACTCCTCTCTAATCAATCGGAAGAAATAAAAGCAGGTTCTCACACTGATTCGGAACATGATTCTACGAAAGATCTCCCTGGTGATAACCCTGTCACTCAACATCACCCCTGGTGCCAATATAACCAGCATATCTCCAATCACTGTTCAAACTCAAATTCCAGATCTTCTCCAAATCTGCATTTTTGTGAGCGTTTAAAGGGCCATACATGGATAACATGTAAGTCTGATGAAATCAAAAAATCATTCATGATAGTGTAGCTGATGATAGAGAATCGGAGATTCGAACCAATAAGTAGACTGATTGAGATACATTTGCCCTAGATGTGAATGAGTATGAATGATGCCTGGATACATCCCATCCAGGGTATATGTACAGTGTTCACAGGACAAGCTTCAGGTCATCCATGACCCGAAGAAGGATAAAGGAGTTAATGTCAGTAAGTGAGTAAGTATGTTGTGAAACTGAAATGGGCTTGGATTTGCATTACTAGCCAAGTCATAAGCATGCTAGCTAAGAAATAGTGAGTTTTTTAGGTGTTTCCAGGCTTAAATTTAAAGGCCTATACGGTTACAGGTTAGAGTTTTTTGCTCTATTGTACCCCTAGTGGTCTAATAGAGGCTTTGTTTCCCTCCCTAAATCATTCAGCTAGGTTTAGTTCTGGTTTACAAAACAACCTTAATACCGACCATTGTGTAAATCAGTCAAGCACTTCATCACACCTGTCTCTTCCTTATTTCAAATTAGGACTTTCAGGCAATATGAGGGGGGAAAAAATCCCTATTGGATGTATTACACTGCAATTTTTTTTTTCTTTTCAGATTTCTTCCCTTATTTTCTTATTCAGTCTGCGCAAGAAGAGGTTGTTCACATGTAGCATTAGCCGCCTGCTCCTGCCACATCAGAGCCACTATAGGGAACGGGGTGTGTGTCACTCCTTATTAGAACACAGCCAAGAGGGAGATAATGAGGGTCCGCAGAGGGAGAGAGAAATATTTCCAGTTCCCGTTACTGACACTGACACAGGCAGACTTCTGGGAATTATTGATTTAGAGAAGGAGAAGAAGGAAAGGAAGAAAGAAAGAACGACACATCAGAAAGCATTTATTTATTTACTTACTTTCCATTAGTAGCACACACAAACATATGCGCACTTCATATATACTTTATGTATATCCTTCCTTATATATCCTTAACCTTTGCATCTGAGTCGTGTCCATGCATAATTATTTACGTTAATGTCTGCCTCTATATGTATACCCAGAATATGCATGTCTGTAAGTAAGTGTGTGTGTGTGTGTGTGTGTGTGTGTGGTGGGGTCTAGTGCCAAGCTGCTAAAAAGGTAGCTGTGACATTTCTAATTTTCCATGCACCAGCCCACTCCATTTTCTTCCCTGCTGCATCCTCCATGCTACAGTAAGCCTCTAGGATTGACAATAATTATTCCAGCACACAAAATGAAGAGCGTAATGTGAACACAGCTTTGCCATAATTGCCTTTTCATTATTTGCTAACACAGAGCTATTCAGTCATAAGAGAGCGCTTGCATAGTAATTGCCTGACAATAGGATGCTGGGCCTCAGTTCGGCAGCAACGGCAATTTTTTGTGTCACGGCGCGGCTTCTTCTTTTTCTTTTTTTTTTTTTTTTTTTTTTTTTTTTTTTCCAGGGAGAGGAGGGCTTTCTTCTTACTACCAAAAAATCCAAAGCATTACACTGTAATTTAAAACTACAATTTCTAGCATGAATGAAAATGGCGGCATTAACATGAGCCCCCATTTAGAGTGGAACATCCTATTAGGTGAATTAGCAGCCGAGTTGGTAGGTTTCCATGTTCGCAGCCTCCAAACCAAATGGGATTTAGACAGCTTTGTTTCAGTCTCGCTCGCTCATTCAGACACACACAAATGGAAAACACTGTGCAACACAACACACATCATGTACGCTAAGATTCAAACTCAAGCTGATAATAATATAATATAATAATATAATATAATATAATAGAATAGAATAGAATAGAATAGAATAGAATAGAAGTATAATCATATCTACATCTAAGAACTGGTTGATTATTGGTCCCAACTGAAAACCATAGTACGATCTCTGGTCCATGGAAAAAGCACAGATCATGTTTTGTGTTGCCAAAAGTACTGGTGCTTAATAAATTTTTGGGAAAATAATAAGTTGTTTATAAATATGGGTTTCACAAAAAGTGTTAATGACCTAATAAAAACTTTATATTTATGCATAAAAAATCACCCTTTGCTTGAACTTATTTTGTAGTGAAGAACTGAATAGTGTGGAAGTGAAATGGGAATTAACACATGTAGCTATATTGAGAAATTATTTTATTAAGCTGATACTATAGACAGTGGATTAGACAGTTTCATGCCATGGATTTGAGATTGTTTTTATTTACAAATGAGAACAAACATATAAACAAAATGAATAAATAAACAAAATAAATAAATAAATAAATAAATAAATGGGTTTATGATGGTTATACTGTATGTTTGGATAATGGTTTACCATACACATAACATTCATTAACATTCATTAAGTTCCTAATTCATTACACACATGGACCTCAAAAAACCCCTAATATATTGGCCCCCCCAACAATTTCCATAGAATTTTAAAGGCCCCTGGAATCATACATACTTACTCCTACTTTCTGGCACCCCTGAATAGACACAGTCATAATAACAATAACAACAACAACAACCACCACCACCACCACCACCACCACCATCATCAGATAATTAATGAATATAATAATAATTTGTATGTACACTCAATGGCAAAAAAGACATTACAGTTTATATACAGTATAGGGCTACAATGCATGTAGAAATTGTTTATATGATGGGTTATAAATACACATTACACCAGTTTGCTAAAAACCCATTACTTTAAGTTACAGGCTATTGTAAAGTATTTTACAATGATTTCCAGATAATCTCGCCAGTGTAATTCATTTGTCGAAGGAAGCAAAAAGTGATGTACTGTATTATACAAAGATGAGCTTGAGTTCATTGGTATTGATCTTATAATGTGTTGTGAACACCTTTTACATCATGTCATGTTAAGAATCTGTAATGCAGGATAAATATAGAACTTAAAGGTATTCTAACTGGATTGCATTCTTTATTGATGCATTACGGGTATAAAGTGATATGAACATGTTTACTGTTAATTATGAATTTGGCTGTTATAAAAAGTGTTTAAAACGTTCAGTCAAGGTCATTTTTAAAAGGAATTATAAACACATTTAGTACATAACCTGTTAGTATATAACATCTTGTTAATGCAAACTATGTGTTATACATGTGCATTTAACTTTAAGGAAATATTTATATTGCAAATATAGTGATTGTTTATAAAATGCTGCACAGGTAATAATAATAATAATAATAATAATAATAATAATAATAATAATACATTATATAACATGCTGTGAACACACTTATTATTTCACTCCTTTTAGAAGCATCATAATGACCATCCGCTCTGTTTGACAGACATCTATGAGTTATTACCATAAGATAAACAGTAAGAAAGAGGAGACTGTGGTCTACAAATCCAGCTCCAGCGCTTGTTTTTTGACGTCCCGAGACGGAGCCATTATTTATTTTCAGTGGGTCGACTCCATTTCTGCTGCTGTATGAGCTTTTGGGTTCTAATCCATTCCTTTCCTCACACTTTCCAACACAGATGATGAGCCCTCCTTTAACAACACACTCATCAGTATTTATCTTAGCTCAAGCAGCTCATGAGCACTCTTGAGTTTCTATAGTCGAAGTGTTCATGACGAAGTAAAATAAACCGTAAATACATTAACCAGCTTCAGCTGTTACACCCACTGATTGACTGCATCGCGGCCATGAATGTGGCATCTTACCATCTCTGGCGCTGTGAAGCAGGGAGTGAAAATTTATTACTGGAACTACATTTCCACCCATAAGAAAGTTGTGTCACAAGATGTCAGAGCAAACAGCACAGCAGCACTGCAGACCGACATACCACAGCCGCAAAGTGTTTACCCTGGACCACCAACTACTGGCCTGATGTTACACACTATTTACACAACTGGTACAGTAATCTTCTGCTCTACACCACAGTGCTGTAAAATTCTCCATTTAGATTGCTCCAAAGCTGCTGATCCGTTTGCTATAAGAACGATCCTGAACGCAATTCTCTGTTTATACAGGTTTATACAGCACTAACACACTCGTTTTAATGTGTTATTGTTAACATAGTCACACTATAGTAACCATGTTTCTACAGTACATTTTGGAAGGAGTCTCCAGTTTTAGTGCTCTTTTAGTCCTAAGAGTCAGAGATAGAAGCAGTTTCAATTTTGCCTCTGCATTGGTCTTAAAGATAAAAGGCTCTTTGTTTATCCATAATAATAAAAAAATAATAA
>QNUK01002490.1:0-13114 GCA_013621035.1 Clarias magur
TATCCTTTCTGACTAGATGCGATAGGGCTAGTTACAGGTTTCTTTTCTCTATCAACAGACCAGAGTTTCCAGTTAATGATTCAGAGAGCACTAGGCTTTTGTCTCTGCTCACCAATTACTGAAGACGTCCTTGTAATTTTCTTTTCCTCTGCGTAGCAATATGTTAAAATTCAGCGGGTCGTCCTCTCTGATGTGCGCTTACTTTCAGATGATATCGATAGATATAGCAACCATCAGACAGGAATTGCCCCAGGATGGGTTTCAAGAAGGCCTCAGTGTTTTTAGGGACCTAGTTGCATAATACCTTTTTCCCCATTTTGATCCCGCATCTCCGGGTTATAGGATGAGGCAGCACAAGTAATGTGCTTAATTAAAAAACTATCCAGTCAGTAGTACCCAATGATACCTTTCCAACGCCGGCATGTTACGCTTACTGGAAATAACTCATTCTTTCAGAATATTCTTTATCATGTTTAATGATAAACCTTGAATGTGGTTAAGAACTTGCACAGGACTTGTGGGTGATGCATTCCTGGTGAAGAAAAGCATGACTTTCAGAAATGAAAGGAAATGAAGGAATCACTTAGGACATCAATTGTTTCATTTGAGCAGTCAAAACATATCAAACTATAATCTATACACATATCAATATTATCTATATTGTATGTAGATGTTTATGTTTTCCATGTTTATACAGCATATGTTTTTTTTATTCTTTTTTCATCTTTTATATTCTTTATTTGAATATTTTCTTATTCATAATCTATATGTTTTTATAGGCTTCATATTACGTTATTCACATTTCATACTCTTCATTGAATACACTAGTTTCTTTTTGAAATGCTTTTTAATGCATTCTATCATATCTGAAAAAAAGCTACTTTTTTAATTCATTTTAACATTCCTTTTTAACTGTACCCAAATGAGGATAGGTTCCCTGCTGATTCTGGTCCCTCTTAAGCCGAGAACGATGGCTACAGTGGCAAGGAAAAACTCCCTGAGATGGTAATAGGAAGAAACCTTCCTATTACCATCTCAGGGAGTTTTTCCTTGCCACTGTAGCCATCGTTCTCGGCTTGCTCATCAGGGACAGTCTTATCATTTTGATTCATACATGTTCACTTCTCAAACAAACTTATATAATTATTTTGATTGTGTAAAGCTGCTTTGCGACAATGTCAATTGTTAAAAGCGCTATACAAATAAAATTGAATTTTAGTCAATTTTATTGAATTTGAACTCCGTGTCGATACATGAGTGTGTAAATCAGCTTTCAGTTGAAGTAAAAAATTAGATTTCTTGTAATGATTTATTACCAACCTGAAGAAAACGTCATGTAATGCAAACTTATTTTTGATTACCTGACCAAGGTGGTTTAAAGATGCTTCTGTAAACAGACGCATGTGCAATAATAATTTATAAATAGTGTGACAAAAAAATATTTTGCTGAACTTTATTTTACTTAACGAATTACAAGTGTTAAAAAATCTTTTTGATTCTAAGCTGAACAACGAAGAACTCATCTGCGATAATCGATGCGTTAAAGAATGTCCTTTGTTTAAATGTTCTTTTTCACTTTGTTGAAAATTTGAGTGTATGTCAAAACAAATTTTATGGTACAGTAAATCACCACATTTGTTATCACCATTTATCATAAAAATGTCATCAATGTGTTTGAGTTGCTAGGACTTGATCATGTAAGATGTTTCAAGAATTCCTTTTTCTTCTGGATAGCATAGTTCACACTCGAAGAAATACTTTCAATTTAGTAGACTAAAGAGACAGGTGACTGAAGGGTCGCATCAGTGGGGATAATGTTAACTCCAGAAATAATGGACAGTGGATTTTCTTGCAAAGACAATTGCATGGCAAAAACAACCATACGAATAATGCACATAAAACTGTAGTAAAATGTCTTTCAGAACAGATTACTTCATTAGGAAAATCATCCGAAATTATTAGAATACGACTCAATTATGTCATATGTCATATTATAAGACATTCAGAGACAGATTGGCCTCTGCCCTTTCCTCTCCGTATGCTGACTCGTTGTGCTTGCTGATGAGACCCTCCACTGTCGTTTCATCAGCAGTCTTGATGATGTATAATAATTTATAATAATAATTTATCAATAGTGTGACAAAAAATATTTTGTTTATTTATTTCTTTATTTTACTTAACGAATTACAAGTGTTAAAAATCTTTTGGATTCTAAGCTGAATAACGAAGAACTCACCTGCGTTCATCGATGCGTTAAAGAATGTCCTTTGTTTAAATATTCTTTTTCACTTTGTTGAAAATTTGAGGGTATGTCAAAACAAAATTTATGTATGTCTAAAATTTGTTTTGACATACCCTCAAATTTTCAACAAAGGGAAAAAGAATATTTAAACAAAGGACATTCTTTAACGCATTCTTTAATGGATTACTGTACCATAAAATTTGTTTTGACATACCCCCATTTGTTATCACCATTCATCATTTATTTAGCATACATGGTGATAAACAACTTTTTTCTTATTCTTATTCAAATTTTGAGCATATATTTCAAATAATGACATTTTCCTACACATTCATGCATTATAGCACACATGCTTTAAAACAACTTTTTTTCTCATTCTTTTTTCTCATTTAGAGCATGCAACCTGAATATGAACTCATTTTGTATTTTGTTTAACATAAGTATGAATCTCAAAGGAATGATATTATCCAACACATTCATGCATAATACCATACATGCTCAAAAACAACTTTTTTCTTATTCTTATTTTCATTTTGAGAATGCAACCTGAATATGAACTCATTTTGTATGTTTGTCATAACAGTTCATTAGATGTGTGAGAAAACCACTTTCCTGAGGTCGTAGAGCGCTAAGAACACGGGAAACGCTTTATCTCCGCACGAGCAGCATTTATGAGATTTATCTCAAAGGAATGATATTTTCCAACACATTACTGCATTATACCATACAAGCTGAAAAACAACTTTTTTTCTTATTCTTTTTCACATTCTGAACATAAAATTTTAATATCAACTCGTTTTGTATGTTGTACATAACTGTGCGTTAGATGAGTGAGAAAACCGCTTTCCTGAGTTCGTAGAGCGCTAAGAACACGGGAAACGCATTATCTCCGCACGAGCGGCATGAATCTCAAAGGAATTATATTTTCCAACACATTCCTGTATTATAGCATACGTGCTGAAAAACAACTTTTTTATTACTCTTCTTCACATTTTGAGAAGGCAACCTGAATATGAACTCATTTTGTATGTTTGTCATAATTGTGCATTAGTTGTGTGGGAAAACCGCTTTCCTGAGGTCGTTGATCGCGCTAAGAACACGGGAAACGCTTTATCTCCGCACGAGCAGCATGAAACCCAAAGGAATGACATTTTCCAATACATTCCTGCATTATAGCATACATGCTGAAAAACAACTTTTTCCTTATTCTTTTTCACATTCTGAACATAAAAAATTTAATATCAACTCTTTTTGTATGTTGTACATAACTGTGCGTTAGATGAGTGAGAAAACCGCTTTCCTGAGCTCGTAGAGCGCTAAGAACACGGGAAACGCTTTATCTCCGCACGAGCAGCATGAAGCCCAAAGGAATGACATTTTCCAACACATTCCTGCATTATAGCATACATGCTGAAAAACAACTTTTTCCTTATTCTTTTTCACATTCTGAACATAAAAATTTAATATCAACTCGTTTTGTATGTTATACATAACTGTGCGTTAGATGAGTGAGAAAACCGCTTTCCTGAGTTCGTAGAGCGCTAAGAACACGGGAAACGCATTATCTCCGCACGAGCGGCATGAATCTCAAAGGAATGATATTTTTCAAAACATTCCTGTATTATAGCATACGTGATGAAAAACAACTTTTTTATTACTCTTATTCACATTTTGAGAAGGCAACCTGAATATGAACTCATTTTGTATGTTTGTCATAACTGTTCATTAGTTGTGTGAGAAAACCGCTTTCCTAAGGTCGTTGAGCGCTAAGAACACGGGAAACGCTTTATCTCCGCACGAGCAGCATGAAGCCCAAAGGAATGACATTTTCCAACACATTCCTGCATTATAGCATACATGCTGAAAAACAACTTTTTCCTTATTCTTTTTCACATTCTGAACATAGAAATTTAATATCAACTCGTTTTGTATATTGTACATAACTGTGCGTTAGATGAGTGAGAAAACCGCTTTCCTGAGTTCGTAGAGCGCTAAGAACACGGGAAACGCATTATCTCCGCACGAGCGGCATGAATCTCAAAGGAATGATATTTTTCAAAACATTCCTGTATTATAGCATACGTGATGAAAAACAACTTTTTTATTACTCTTATTCACATTTTGAGAAGGCAACCTGAATATGAACTCATTTTGTATGTTTGTCATAACTGTTCATTAGTTGTGTGAGAAAACCGCTTTCCTAAGGTCGTTGAGCGCTAAGAACACGGGAAACGCTTTATCTCCGCACGAGCAGCATGAAGCCCAAAGGAATGACATTTTCCAACACATTCCTGCATTATAGCATACATGCTGAAAAACAACTTTTTCCTTATTCTTTTTCACATTCTGAACATAAAAATTTAATATCAACTTGTTTTGTATGTTGTACATAACTGTGCGTTAGATGAGTGAGAAAACCGCTTTCCTGAGCTCGTAGAGCTCTAAGAACACGGGAAACGCTTTATCTCCGCACGAGCAGCATGAAGCCCAAAGGAATGACATTTTCCAACACATTCCTGCATTATAGCATACATGCTGAAAAACAACTTTTTCCTTATTCTTTTTCACATTCTGAACATAAAAATTTAATATCAACTCGTTTTGTATGTTGTACATAACTGTGCGTTAGATGAGTGAGAAAACCGCTTTCCTGAGCTCGTAGAGCGCTAAGAACACGGGAAACGCTTTATCTCCGCACGAGCAGCATGAAGCCCAAAGGAATGACATTTTCCAACACATTCCTGCATTATAGCATACATGCTGAAAAACAACTTTTTCCTTATTCTTTTTCACATTCTGAACATAAAAATGTAATATCAACTCGTTTTGTATGTTGTACATAACTGTGCGTTAGATGAGTGAGAAAACCGCTTTCCTGAGCTCGTAGACCGCTAAGAACACGGGAAACGCATTATCTCCGCATGAGCGGCATGGATCTCAAAGGAATGATATTTTCCAACACATTCATGCATTATAGCATACATGCTGAAAACAACTTTTTTATTATTCTTATTCACATTTTGAGAAGGCAACCTGAATATGAACTCATTTTGTATGTTTGTCATAACTGTTCATTAGTTGTGTGAGAAAACCGCTTTCCTAAGGTCGTTGAGCGCTAAGAACACGGGAAACGCTTTATCTCCGCACGAGCAGCATGAAGCCCAAAGGAATGACATTTTCCAACACATTCCTGCATTATAGCATACATGCTGAAAAACAACTTTTTCCTTATTCTTTTTCACATTCTGAACATTAAAATTTAATATCAACTCGTTTTGTATGTTGTACATAACTGTGCGTTAGATGAGTGAGAAAACCGCTTTCCTGAGCTCGTAGAGCGCTAAGAACACGGGAAACGCATTATCTCCGCACGAGCGGCATGGATCTCAAAGGAATGATATTTTCCAACACATTCATGCATTATAGCATACATGCTGAAAAACAACTTTTTTATTATTCTTATTTACATTTTGAGAAGGCAACCTGAATATGAACTCATTTTGTATGTTTGTCATAACTGTTTATTAGTTGTGTGAGAAAACCGCTTTCCTGAGCTCGTAGAGCGCTAAGAACACAGAAAACGCTTCCCGACCAGCATGAATCTCAAAGGAATTACATTTTCCAACACATTCATGCATTATACCATCCATGCTCAAAACAACTTTTTTGTTAATCGTTCTGCCTCTATGAGCCTGAAAATTGTTTATTACCTCGTTTTTGTATGTTTTACATAACTATGCAATAGGTGTTTGAGAAAACAGACACAAACACTACACATTCTACACTCAAACTCACATGTAAACACAAAGACACATTCGATGCTCAATACATCTTCACATGCATCCAAAATAAAATCCCACACAGAACACATTTTAAATACACACAACAATTCCTTAACACTTACAGACACTCAGTGTCACACACACCACCAAACACATAGGACATGACATACAGATTATATACACACACACACCACACACACACACACACACACACACACATGACTAAACAACCTTTTTATGTTTCACATAAGGTACACATACTAAACAAACACACACACACACTCTCCCAAGAAACCTTCTTGTTCTTCAAGTACAGTACTCATACTAAAGAAACACACACACACACACACACACACACACACACACACACACACACACACACACACACACACACACACACACACACACACACACACACACACACAAGCCCACACACGCACACACTCACACCAGACACACACACACGTGTTAAACAAATGTCATTATTGCTTAAGAGGTCTAAGACTGCTACAAAATCACACATTGTGAGTGGGCGCAAGTGGTAATGGCGCCCAGGTGCTTGGGGCTGCTCATTGTTTCTTGTAACTGTTTTTTTCTTTTTTTAAAGGCCGGAGTGCGAACATCTTGCCTTTCATTTTCAGAGAGGTGCTTGGTATACAACCAGAGCGGGGTATAGTATATGACGGTCATGGACACACGATTGTTCCTCAACTGACTATGCATGAGGACTATTCATCGTGATGCTGCTGACAATGGTCCAGGAGCACAAGATTGGCTTGAGCGAGCTTGAGGAGATGTTCATCTTCATCAAACGGAGAGTGAGCAGAAGTACGCAACCAAAATTAAATCTTCATTGGCGTGATGTACCGATGTACTTTTTTGGCTTTAAACTTCATTGAGTCATTCATGGCAAACTCCTAGAGCCACTGTTCTGGGTACTTCAACGAATACTCGTATATGCTGAACACACACACACACACACACACAAACAAACAACCTTTTTATGTTGATATAAGGTACACATACTATGACACATGAACACACACACAAACACACACACACACACACACACACACACACACACACACAGAGACACACACACACGTCACACACACATCAAACATTGAACTGATCCTAAACAAACAAAGATCTACTCAAGCATCTGCACCACTACAGTCACCACGAAACCAGGCACACATTAAGTGACAGCTAGCAATGTTGCAACATAGAAAGACACGTCTAGCCATGACGATGCCTTCCACTTATGTCCTATTTGATTAAGAGTTCTTATAGTAATAAAAAGTTGCCCATGTTTTAAAGATTGTTCTTCTTTTTCCCTTAAAAGGATGAAATTAAATCTTCATTGTATCTTGAGTGGCCCGATGTACTTTCGTGGCTTCAAACTTTGGCGGGTGGTTCTAGCTGAGCGCCTACAATCTCTCGGTCTGGGCAGTTCCAGTAATACACACACTTTGAGAATACACAAATACATGTACATGGACAGATATACCACACCCTTTTCACACTATTTGCACACAGACTATACACTTAAAACAGACACAAACACTACACATCCTACACTCACACATACTACAGACACACTCGCACTCACACAACATTATACATGCATACTACACACATATAAACAAAATGCTCACTACACACTCACACACATCCAAAATAAACATACAACTCAGAATACAAATTCAGTCACTCATACCATTCACACACACACACTGAACAAACAAACACACACACGCACACACACACACACACACACAGACACACACACACACACGCACGCATGCACACACACACACACGCACACACACACACACACACACACACACACACACACACACACACACACACACACACACACACACACACACACACACACACACACACACACACACACACACACACACACACATCAGGAGCAACCATACTAACTTCTTGCCTTCCATTTTCAGAGAGGTCCGTGGTATACAACCAGAGCGGGGAATAGTAGACACACACTGCTCATCCTACTCATTCTACACAAAGAATGACCTGATCGAGTCCCTGCACCATTACAGTCGCCTCCAAACCAGGCTCATGTTGAGTGACAGTTAGCAGTTGTGCACCAAAAAGACCTGTCCAGCCATTATGATGCCTTACACATATATGTCATATTTGTTTAATAAGAGGCCTTAGAGTGCTAAAAAGACACACTTTGTGAGATCGCCAAAGTGGCAATGGCGCAGATGATTGGGCGTGGTCATTGCTGCTTGTAAATATTTTTCTTTTTGTTCATTTAAAAGGCCGGAGTGCCAACTTCTTGCCTTTCATCTTCAGAGGGGTCTTTGGTATACAACCAGAGAGGGGTATAGTATGTGTCGGCCAGGAACACACGAGTGACCATGCATACGGACTACCCATAGTGACAGCTAGCACTCGCACAACTGTGCACCAGAAAGACACAACCAGCCATTATAATGCCTTAAACATACGTCATATTTGTTTAAGAGGCCTTAGCGTGCTGAAAAGACGCACACGTTGTGAGGAACGACCAAGCCATGATGGAACAGGTGCTTGGGCATGCTCATCGTTGATTCTAATTATTTTCCTTTTTTTTATTTTAAATTGACGCTGACTACATAAAGTGCACATGCAAATGTGCAAACAAGAGCATGACAACAATCATGACACTATGTAGTAGAGTTGAGGTACTGGAATGAGAACCAGTAAACTTTCCTTGTAGATAGCAGCAAAGATAGGAGCCCTGGGTGAGTCTCTTTGTGCAAATAACAAATATTGCGCAAGAAGAGCAATTTCAGTCGGTATGTACAAGTGGTTGTTGATCAGTGTGTGTGTTTATCAGTCCAGACCCTTTTGTTGTGAGAACAGTTTGTGAAGAGTGTGTCTGATGGGTGTGTCTGATCAGCCAGTGTAGATGTCTTGATGGTGTAGATGAGTGATCTTGATTTTCTTCTTTGCTGTCCTCTCTATCCACAGTAGGGGCTGGTGATGCCACAATTCCCAAACCATACGGTGATGCAGCTGCTCAGCATGCTATAGAAGGTGACCAGGATCAGTGATAGTAGCTGCGCCTTCCCAGAAAGAAAAGATACTGTTGGGCTTTCTTGTGTAAGGAGTTGGTGTTTAGTGTTGTTCTCCTCCAGATGGACATGCTGGAATTTGGTACTGTTGACGATCACAAAGGAGCAAAGGAGTGGTGAGAGTGGGCCTCCGTGTGCTCCTGAAGTCGACAATCTCATTTGTCTTGTAGACATTCAGAGACAGGTTGGCCTCTGCCCTTCCTCTCTGTATGCTGACTCGTTGTGCTTGCTGATGAGACCCTCCACGGTCGCTTCATCAGCAATCTTGATGATGTATTTCAATCTGTGTCTTGTCGCTACACAGTCGTGAGTCAGCAGGTGATCAGGCCAAACAGCGTCAGCTTCCCGATCAGGTGAGGGCGGATGATAGAATTGAATCCTGAACTGCACAGCATTCAAAGGTAGGTGTCCTTATTGTCCAAGTGTGAGAGGGCCAGATGGAATGTACTGGAGATGGCATCATCTACAGAACGGTTGGGACCAAACTGCAGTGAATCCAGTGAGGGGGGCAGTAGGGTCATGATGATGGGAGTGAGTGTAACAGGATGGTCACTGAGACAGGACACTCAAGGAAGTCCTGGAAGAAGTTGAGGGTTACCCATCGTAAGACCCACTGTTCTGGGTGAGGCTCTGTGCCTTAGGGTCTTGCTCTTGTAACATGGGTAGATGGTAGACAAATTGGCTGCAGTGAGTAGATTGATCATGTAATCCTAGGATCTTTGTGGGCATAAGGGCAGTTTTTGGCACTACCTCCGTGAGAAAACCTCCTATAAGTCGACCTTTTCGGGCTCAAATCCTATGACTCTATCTGCGCATCAAGAAGGCACGAGTAACCCACACATTTCCATGAACGTATTGCGAACTACTATGGAATGCTCACTTACCTGTACAAGATAGATTTTCGAGCTTCTCCGTGTGCTTCCTGTGCTACAAGCCTGGCTCTAACAAATCTTTCAGAAGACAGCAGCGATAAGCTGAGCCAGGCCGTTCCAGAATACTTACTACAGACTAGCATGGTAAATATATAACATTTATCCTTTCTGACTAGATGCGATAGGGCTAGTTACAGGTTTCTTTTCTCTATCAACAGACCAGAGTTTCCAGTTAATGATTCAGAGAGCACTAGGCTTTTGTCTCTGCTCACCAATTACTGAAGACGTCCTTGTAATTTTCTTTTCCTCTGCGTAGCAATATGTTAAAATTCAGCGGGTCGTCCACTCTGATGTGCGCTTACTTTCAGATGATATCGATAGATATAGCAACCATCAGACAGGAATTGCCCCAGGATGGGTTTCAAGAAGGCCTCAGTGTTTTTAGGGACCTAGTTGCATAATACCTTTTCCCCCATTTTGATCCCGCATCTCCGGGTTATAGGATGAGGCAGCACAAGTAATGTGCTTAATTAAAAAACTATCCAGTCAGTAGTACCCAATGATACCTTTCCAACGCCGGCATGTTACGCTTACTGGAAATAACTCATTCTTTCAGAATATTCTTTATCATGTTTAATGATAAACCTTGAATGTGGTTAAGAACTTGCACAGGACTTGTGGGTGATGCATTCCTGGTGAAGAAAAGCATGACTTTCAGAAATGAAAGGAAATGAAGGAATCACTTAGGACATCAATTGTTTCATTTGAGCAGTCAAAACATATCAAACTATAATCTATACACATATCAATATTATCTATATTGTATGTAGATGTTTATGTTTTCCATGTTTATACAGCATATGTTTTTTTTATTCTTTTTTCATCTTTTATATTCTTTATTTGAATATTTTCTTATTCATAATCTATATGTTTTTATAGACTTCATATTACGTTATTCACATTTCATACTCTTCATTGAATACACTAGTTTCTTTTTGAAATGCTTTTTAATGCATTCTATCATATCTGAAAAAAAGCTACTTTTTTCATTCATTTTAACATTCCTTTTTAACTGTACCCAAATGAGGATAGGTTCCCTGCTGATTCTGGTCCCTCTTAAGGTTTCTTCCTATTACCATCTCAGGGAGTTTTTCCTTGCCACTGTAGCCATCGTTCTCGGCTTGCTCATCAGGGACAGTCTTATCATTTTGATTCATACATGTTCACTTCTCAAACAAACTTATATAATTATTTTGATTGTGTAAAGCTGCTTTGCGACAATGTCAATTGTTAAAAGCGCTATACAAATAAAATTGAATTTTAGTCAATTTTATTGAATTTGAACTCCGTGTCGATACATGAGTGTGTAAATCAGCTTTCAGTTGAAGTAAAAAATTAGATTTCTTGTAATGATTTATTACCAACCTGAAGAAAACGTCATGTAATGCAAACTTATTTTTGATTACCTGACCAAGGTGGTTTAAAGATGCTTCTGTAAACAGACGCATGTGCAATAATAATTTATAAATAGTGTGACAAAAATATTTTGCTGAACTTTATTTTACTTAACGAATTACAAGTGTTAAAAAATCTTTTTGATTCTAAGCTGAACAACGAAGAACTCATCTGCGATAATCGATGCGTTAAAGAATGTCCTTTGTTTAAACGTTCTTTTTCACTTTGTTGAAAATTTGAGGGTATGTCAAAACAAATTTTATGGTACAGTAAATCACCACATTTGTTATCACCATTTATCATAAAAATGTCATCAATGTGTTTGAGTTGCTAGGACTTGATCATGTAAGATGTTTCAAGAATTCCTTTTTCTTCTGGATAGCATAGTTCACTTAAGAAAGCAAGAAATACTTTCAATTTAGTAGACTAAAGAGACAGGTGACTGAAGGGTCGCATCAGTGGGGATAATGTTAACTCCAGAAATAATGGACAGTGGATTTTCTTGCAAAGACAATTGCATGGCAAAAACAACCATACGAATAATGCACATAAAAACTGTAGTAAAATGTCTTTCAGAACAGATTACTTCATTAGGAAAATCATCCGAAATTATTAGAATACGACTCAATTATGTCATATGTCATATTATAAGACATTCAGAGACAGACCTCTGCCACTTCTCATTATCTTTGTCGTTGTGCTTATGATGAGACCCTCCACTGTCGTTTCATCAGCAGGCTTGATGATAATGTAATAATTTATAATAATAATTTATCAATAGTGTCTTGATAAAATAATTTTGTTTATTTATTTCTTTATTTTACTTAACGAATTACAAGTGTTAAAAATCTTTTGGATTCTAAGCTGAATAACGAAGAACTCACCTGCGTTCATCGATGCGTTAAAGAATGTCCTTTGTTTAAATATTCTTTTTCACTTTGTTGAAAATTTGAGGGTATGTCAAAACAAAATTTATGTATGTCTAAAATTTGTTTTGACATACCCTCAAATTTTCAACAAAGGGAAAAAGAATATTTAAACAAAGGACATTCTTTAACGCATTCTTTAATGGATTACTGTACCATAAAATTTGTTTTGACATCCCCCCATTTGTTATCACCATTCATCATTTATTTAGCATACATGGTGATAAACAACTTTTTTCTTATTCTTATTCAAATTTTGAGCATATATTTCAAATAATGACATTTTCCTACACATTCTTGCATTATATTTTACAGTGCTAAAACAACTTTTTTCTCATTCTTTTTTCTCATTTAGAGCATGCAACCTGAATATAATTCATTTTGTATTTTTGTTTAAAATAATTATGAATCTCAAGATGATATTATCCAACACATTCATACATATATTTCATGCTCCAAAACAACTTTTTTCTTATTCTTATTTTCATTTTGAGAATGCAACCTGAATATGAACTCATTTTGTATGTTTGTCATAACAGTTTATTAGATGTGTGAGAAAACCACTTTCCTGAGGTCGTAGAGCGCTAAGAACACGGGAAACGCTTTATCTCCGCACGAGCAGCATTTATGAGATTTATCTCAAAGGAATGATATTTTCCAACACATTACTGCATTATACCATACAAGCTGAAAAACAACTTTTTTTCTTATTCTTTTTCACATTCTGAACATAAAA
>QNUK01002491.1:0-7500 GCA_013621035.1 Clarias magur
TCGACTCGTTCATCAGGGACCATCTGACCATATTCATACACGTTCACATGTCATACAAACTTAAATAATTCTTTTGATTGTGTAAAGCTGCTTTGCGACGATGACAATTGTTAAAAGCACTTTACAAATAAAACTGAATTGAACTGAATAAGATAAACACTGAAATATATATATGAAGATGAGCTTGTGGAATAAGTCACACTTTTACTGAATGACTTTTTAAAAAGTTATTTTTTAACTAAACAATTTTAGTTTAAAAAGGGTGTTCAAGTCAAAGCGGGACGTTTTAAAGGAGCCGCGTGTGTGTGGATGACGATTCCGGCTGAGGTGAGTTAAATAAAGGGAGATTTTCCTCTTGGAACTGTTCTGTAATTCTGCACAATGAAAAGTCCAGCTTTGACTCGAACACCCTCGAATTATAAAATGCTTCTGATTCTGCATTATTATTAAATGCATCTGCTGATTATTATGAAATACTGACTCACCCTGATTATTTTCCCACAACACTGAAGAGCCTTTTATTTAATTCCAGTAGTTTATTTCAAAGGATCATTTTTGTGCTTTTATTTCACAACACTGTTTTTCCCAGTGGCTGATTTACCGATGATGTCATCTGTCAATCAAGGCAGGCTGGACGGCGTCAACTCACTGTACAGACGACATGCTAAGATGTTGATCATTTCAAGTGTTTCCGAAACACCTCCAGTGAATTATTCCAGTTTGATCACCTGACACGCGACCCATGGTGGAGTGACGTCACGCGTCCCCGAACCGAAGCGGACCTCACGGCGCTCGCACCAGGAAGACGAGGAGCGTGCAGAAAGTGCAGGCGACAAACCAATCAAATCACACAACACACCAGCACGGGTGACATCAGCCACGCCCACCATCAACGACCCGTGTGAATGCAGCCTTATGACCTCTGACCTGACCTGGGTACTGTAACACTGTAGAATTTACAGTGTGTAAAGAGATGAGCGATGACTCACATTTCACATCAAAGTAACTCAAGTTCAAAGTCTTTTCTGTTTTATTTGTAAATATATACAGGATAAAATATATATTTATTTATATATAATATACATTATTACTTGCTATTATTTACACTGTTTACATTATTACTGTGAAAATCTACAGAATCAGAGCTGAGGGTGTTTCTGATGGAGCTCGGTTCTGTGTGTGTGTGTGTGTGTGTGTGTGTGTGTGTGTGTGTGTGTTCATGTACACACATTACTGAACTAAAATAAAATCATCGTTGCTTCAGAAATGTTTCACATCCATCAGGAGGAATGTAAAAGTTTTGGCTCCCTGTGTTGACTCGATGTAGATCGGACAATCAGAACCAAAAAGTGGCCCAAACCGGACCCAAGGGTACTCGAGTACCGAGCTCATTTTCAAGCATTTTGAGAAATCTTCATCAGTGAGTCGTCACGTCGCTGTACAGTTCACACAATAAATCGAATGTAGTCCCGTTTTATCCTCCATACAGAACGCTGAGTTAGCTCCGCCCCCATTACCAAGGAGGGACTTACAACCGCTTTAACCATCAACAACCCCTTAAAGAGGCTGGAACACCTGAGGTTCTGGTACCGTCTGCAGTGAGAGAAGTTCCTGAGCTGTGTGTCGACGCTGTCACGAGATAAACAGCTGCTGCGCTTCACACAGTTCCAGCTGTTCTGTGTGTTCTGTAGAGTCCTGGGTTTAACTTTGGCACGGAGACGCTCGAGATCAGTTCAGTGAAGTTCTCTGTTAGCAGCGAGTCTCACAGCAGGCGCGTACCGGACCCTCAGCGTGCCGGATCGTATGGTTAGTCCAGCTGTGACCGTGGCCCGAGTTCCCACTGAGAGCGTCCTCTCCGAACCCTGCAGGTGCGTCTGAGGCCTCGCTCGCAACGGCACACAGCTCTGTAGAACCAGAACCAGAACCCTGCCAGAGCTCCAGCGCAGGAGAACCTCACAGTCCCAGTTATCATTACGGTGCAGGGACGCTGAGAGGACAAAACACTGAATCATCTCGCACACACACACACACACACACACACACACACACAGATGAGAGTGTACGATTAAGGCATTGGCCCTGATTAGGAGGAAGAACCCGTGATGAAGGCTCGGTCACATTTTCATAAAAACAAAGACAAGAACAAAAAATCAATAAAATGTACAATTTCAAAATAAAAATGAAGAATTTACTGAAAAGAAGCGTTAATACTGAGGAGACGATGAGCTGCTTCACACATTAGCTGTGATTCCTGTGTGTGTGTGTGTGTGTGTGAGAGAGAGACAGGTTACGGGGTTAAACACACCCTGTCCTCTCATCACAACTCAATAATCACTAGTTTCCTCTCAGACGTTTCAAACTTAATCACAGTTTTAAAATCACATTTTACACCAGACAGCTGGCCTGGATTAATTACCCACAATCCCACAGCACAACCCAGTCGTACTGTAAGTAGGGGCGGATCCCCTGATGACCGCAGCTCACGGATTGGTCAGTGTTGTCCTGATTATAATAAACTGACTCCAGCAGCGTGGCGTCTCACAGCCTGTAGAATATTATTATTATTATTATTATCATCTTATTCATTAATCGTCTGTATACGACATCAGATTCTACAACATGAAGGGAGTCAGTCAGACAACTGTGTGTGTGTGTGTGTGTGTGTGTGTTGTATTCACCAAAGATGAAAGTTTTAGCACCCCTGACCTCATTTGGGTTGCTGCATCAAAACGATCTCATCTTCCATATAATATTTCCCAAACACACACACACACACACACACATACTCAGCTTGTGTGTGTGTGTGTGTGCTTTTGTTGAATTTTTGTTTACATTGTAACAATCGCTCCGTCTCTGTCACGCCTTTGCTCAGAAGCTCCGCCCACTTCCACAAGCTGTTGTACATGATAATGACGGTCCTGATGACGATCAGTAGCTGAGACGAACGTTAAGTTATAATGCGTTATAACCATCACGAGCGCTGCGGCGTTTGAGCTCCTCTTCAGAATGAAACTCGCGCTGGGAAACTGATAAACTATTAAAAGAAAATGCAGAAAAATCTTCTGACGAGGTGCCGAGCAACACGCTGCAGTTCATCACCAATAAATATCACAGCACCAGCACGGGAGCGTCTCCTCATCTGTGTGTGTGTGTGTGTGTGAGAGAGACGGGGTTATGTGAGGTCAGTGTGTAGAGCGCGTCGTCCTGCTGTTGCGGGGAAAGCGGTGGACTTTGACGTGTTTGGACAGGTGATCGCTCCGGGCGAATTTCTTCTCACAGACGTGGCACTGATACGGTTTCACTCCGGAGTGTGAGCGTCTGTGACGGGACAACTCGTCTGACCTCGAGAACCTGGCAGGACAACACACACACACACACACACTTTATTAGTTTATAAATGAATGTTTCCTTCGGGTCAGTAAGTGATTTTACTCATTAAAGTCGTCTTCGTTAGTTTCTCTCTCCTGGAACGACAGAACCCTGTACGTGTTCTTTATCGGTTCTCTGTAGAACCCGACACCGTGTGTGTCGCCGCAGCACTCCCTCGGGGTCACGACCTCCACCCCGCCCGCATTGGCATATTCATGAGTGACAGTGTGGTGATTTTCCACAATTTATTCATTTATTTAATGATTGAATAATTAACATGTTTTCATAAACAACCTGCGGTCTGGGACACGCCCACTTTCAGGAGCTAAATGTACACACACGCTGTTCAGAGATATCTGATTTAAACGCAAAAAAAACCTCTGACACGCCCACTTTTAAGTGTTTTTTTTTTTGGCACAGGTCTGAAAAATATTAAATACACCATGAGTATGTGGTCTGGTGTGTGTGTGTGTGTGTGTGTGTGTGTGTGTGTGTGTGACCGTGTGCTGTTCGGCTCAAACTAAGCCACACATTTCATAACACCAGCTATAATCCACACACACACACACACACACACACACACACACACACACACACACGCGCGCACACACACACTAATTACACAGTTTAACAATGACAGCATTTTATTGGGCGCTGAGACGTGTTTCATTCATGTAAATAAGGTGTGTGTTTGTGTGTGAGAGTGTGTGTGTTATAAACTGGGCTGAAAGTGTAAAACACACACTCACACATGATGGGAGGGGGGAGGGGCTCTGAAAACTATCTGGGGTCTATAGATAATTGGAGCAGTGTTGGGGGAGAGTGGGCGTGTTCGGGCGGGGCAGTGTGTGTCACAGAGAAAGAAGCTCCTCCCACTTCTAGACCTTCTCCTAACACACAGTATGAGTGCAGATCAATCCCTGCTCTCCGTTATCACCCAGATGAGGATGGGTTCCCTGCTGAGTCTGGTTCCTCTCAAGGTTTCTTCCTCTTCACATCTCAGGGAGTTTTTCCCTCAGCACCGTCGCCCTCGGCTCGTTCATCAGGGACAATCTGATCATTCTGACTCACACACACACTCACATCTCATACACACTTCTATACTTTCTTTTGATTGTGTAAAGCTGCTTTGTGTAAATTAAATTGGATTTAGGAGCTTAAAGGGTCTTAAATGTTCTCCAAGTATTTGATTCTTCTTAAACCGCAGCAATTAATCAATTACAGTTTTAACTGTTAAAGAGTGACATGTGGTTTATCTGTTCATGTTTAATGGACTCCTGAAGATCGCAGGTCCAGATTGACCTCTGACCGTTACACAGCGCTCGCACTGGAGACTCCTTATACAGATCTTCCCCACATTAACACTCCCTTGTCTGGTGCTTCTGTCACTCCGCAGTGAGACGGTGTGAGTTCAGCACGGAGAGGATCAGAGTGAACCTGCAGGCGTGAACTCGTGACCCTGATGTCAATGACGCTGTGATACACAGATAATAAATCTGTCAGCAACACACAGACATGAAGCACCTGAATACACTCCAGTTGGCAGACACACACTCACACACGCGCACGCACGCACACATGCACGTATGAATGAATGTATGTGTACACACCACATTAAAAGAAGTATTTGTGTGTTTATTTAGGGCTTTACTTGGCCTTGTCTTTGAGGAACACCAGAGGAATGTTAAAGACGCGCGCCGTAGCACCGAGCAGCAGCGAGCAAGGTTTAGATTCTGTATAACGTCTGAGCGCGTGCGGAGAACAGAGCCGCTGTTGAGTGCAGAGTCGGAGCTCAGATAAGCGCCGTGCCAAACTCATCGCGCCAGCAGCCGTCCTCCGGCCAACACTGAGCTGTTTGTTCTCAAAGAGAAACTCTGTACCCGAGTCGCACTTCACCCGGAGCCTGATGTAGAACCTCACCGCCTCCGACTCACTGAGTCACCGAGTCACAGATTCACTTCACACCGATCGGTCCGTCTGCTGGCTCTGAATCAAGAAGAAATCTCACTCGTGCGTCGCACTGAAAACCTGAACCTCTTTTATTAGCCAGCCATCGTCTGAACACGAGATCAAAAAGATTTGATAATTATATAAATAATGGGAGACAGGAATCACCAGTATATTGTAACGATACTGCGGCGCCGATTCCATTAATATTGCGATTCTGTAAGGATCATTATTTTATAAACATCCAATTCGATTTACTTTTTTTTTTCTTTTTCTTTTTTTTCAATTTTAAGGTCCTGAACCTTTAAAATAACTAGAATCGGAACTCCACAGTTTTATACCTTTTCTTTATCCAGAAGCTTCACAAATGAATTTAACAGGAGTGATTAAATGTAGCTCGTTCCTTATAACATTATTTTTCTCACTTAAAAATCAAGAGCAGCGTTTAAACACTACAGACTAACTTCAATTCCAGGAGTTTAACATTTAAACTGGCAGCAAACACAAGAAACGCTACATGGTTACTGAGCAGCACGCATCTCCGTCATCCGCATCATTATTATTTCTAAGCAACCTTAGTGCATAATTCACTCCTACCACACAGGGTGGACGTGTGTAAATAGTTTAGAGCGCCACCTGTAGGATGATAAAGGACCAGTGATCTCAAACACCTCCAAAGTCTTAAGCGTATAATGATCAGGTGTGCACATGCAGATGAGTGTGTTTCCAGACTGAAGTAAGTGTGTGTAACGAGTAAGTCTGAGAATAATTCACTTGTAGAGTTCGGAAAAAAGAGCCAATCCGGGGCTTTTTAACGAGCGTGACTTTTGATAATGTAACTCCATAAAAATGTGTTTCTGTTGCCTATTTTCTTCACTTGGAAGTGGAAGGAGATCATTTCAGTCTCCTCCCAGCTGAGTGTGATTGCTCGAGAGAGCTCGTATGAAGAAATGTACTGAGAGGTAGAACACACCATGGTTCTGTTCAAAACATAATGAACAGTGTGTTTGTGTGTGTGTGTGTGTGTGTGTGTGTCAAAGAACCAATAAATAAAAATAAAACCCTCAGTGAGAATAAACAGAAAAATCAGTCACTCACTTCTCTGTTCAGGTTTAAGTTTAGCGCTCTAAGGTTCCTTTCATTCCCCAATTTAGCCCCTGATTCAGTCTTGGTCAGACCCCCAGCTCCTCCCTGTCATGTGACAGCTACGACTGGGGACGGTGACGTCTAACACGTGCTTCCTCTGAGATGGCATCACACACTCAGAGGAAAGCGTTATCCGCCCTCTTTCATATACTCAGACTCCCACCATTGGCCAGTTCCACGACAGGAGACAAAGTATGCTCCTCCCACCCAGACAGCTGGTCCAATCACGCTCTCTGTCTCACTCCACATGGCTGTGGCATCGTCATGATCTGGACGTGTGGTCGCCTGACTTTTGGGTGAACGCTGTTCGTTTGCACCCGTCAGGAACCCGGGGCTTTAACCCTCCTAAACACAAACTGAAGTGTGATCTCAGTGTGAAATCCTGATGCACCCAAACCTCACTCAGATGTTTATCTGCCTGGCAAACACGTCCTTCACCTCACATCCACACTCACAGATTCATTACGACAGTCTGAGACCCGAGCGAACGCTGGAGGTCATGTCATGTTAGAGCTGTGGATATACACTGACAGCAAACATGAGCGGCCAAAGTCTCACATCACTTCAAAGACTTTATCTAATCTCCAGACCAACACAGATAACACCAAACACAAGCGCATTCAAAGGGCAAACTGCATAAATCTCTTGTTACACACTTCTTCTAAAAGATGTTCCTCAACATCAGATATGTTCAGCTAAAGGTCGGCCTTACGCTCGTCCAGGTTAAGGTGCTAGCGTTTTACAGCCACTCGCTGATTCCTCGCTGCAGCTCAGCTCTGATTCCTGACCTCTTGCTCAAGTTCATGTATAAATGGTCAACTGAGATGGTGATCTGCTTCACTGCTCGCATGACTCTCGGTCACGTATGTCCTCCCTGGAGAGTTAACTCCATCAAGCTCAAAATGAATAAAATTCTAGGAAACAACATTATTGAGGGCCCACTGACATGAAACCTCCTCCTCCTGAGACACAGGCCTCAGCTCCTCATGTCTAACCCAGAACATATAAGTTTGTTTCTCCAAAACTCACCTCCAGGCA
>QNUK01002492.1:0-13110 GCA_013621035.1 Clarias magur
ACAAGGGAGCTGAAAGATATCTTGCCTACGGAGCCCGCAAGGATGACTTTTCACATTTCAAGGAAACAAGTGACATGGGAGCTGAAAGATATCTTGCCTACGGAGCTCGCAAGGATGACTTTCAGTACCTGTCCAGCCTTAGACTTAAAACAGTACATGGAGATGCAGGGGATTGAACCCTGGACCTCATACATGCGAAGCATGCGCTCTTCCACTGAGCTACATCCCCTACACACGTCTGCTTTAGCAATCTTGCTAACCAGCCACACTAAAGCAACTAACCAATTCGGTTAACAGGACTAACAGCAAAGTTAGTATCTTGTACACTTCAATTCTTCAGAACCGCAAAGTAAACACAACTATTTCCTCCCTGAAGTGGAATCCTCACAGTAAAGGTCCCGTTTCATCCTAAAGGGTAGCCTCAAAACATATCTGAACAAGGAGGAAATTAGGCACGAACGGGGATCGAACCCGTGCTCTTCGAGACCGACGCCTTACCACTTGGCCGTCATGCCACAGTATGCAAGCAAAGGGAAGGCATGCAACAGAAATAAAAAGAAATTGAACGGTTAAAATGCTGGATCGTCCGACACAACAGGCTTAATTGGGCCAATCAAAGGTCACATTAATAGCACATCAAAGGACAACAAAGAATTTTTACAAATCTGTAGTGATCCGGTCCCATGAATCCAAACAATAGTGAGGATGCTTAGAGGAACAGCAAAAAATGTGGGGTCAGCAACAACACGAGCCATAAGGCAGCTTAAAGAAGCTTTGTCTATTAAGTCTGCTTCTATGAGCATTAAAAGAGGGCAAATATGGTCACTCCATTGCAGTTGCATGGTGCATCTTCGCCATTGCCCTATCATTTTGATTTCAGAAGTAGCCAGTGGCTGAAATGGCAAGACAGAACAATAGTACAAGACTTTTGGAATGTTAGCAAAAGGTGCCATAAGGCAGCTGAAAGAAGCTTTGTCTATTGAGTCTGCTTGTACGAGCATTAAAAGACAGCAAATATGGACACTGCATTGCTGTTCCATGCTGCCAAGGGCTGAAATGGCATGACAGGACACTAGCACCAGACTGTCTTTGGAATCTTAGCCACAAGGTGGTGCCTGTCCAGCCTCAGGCCAAACTTAGTACATGGAGGGAATCGAATCCTGGACATTAAACATGCAAGGCATGCGCTCTCCCACTGAGCTACATCCCCTAGCAAAGGAGCTGCGATGAGTATGGGAATATTGTGTAATCGAGCCAACGTGATCCAGCAGTAGAAGTAATAGCAGATCATAATACAGCAATGCGCTGACATAAGTCCAAACCAAAATGAACATGCTTCGACGGAAAAAGCTTAAAGAAGCTTTGTCTATTGAGTCTGCTTCTATGAGCATTAAAAGATGGCAAATATGGTCACTGCATTGCTGTTGCATGATGCATCTTCGCCATTTCCCTATCGTTTTGAATTCAGAAGTAGCCAGTGGCTGAAATGGCAAGACAGAACAATAGTGCCAGACTGTCTTTGGAATGTTAGCAAAAGGTGCCATAAGGCAGCTGAAAGAAGCTTTGTCTATTGAGTCTGTTTCTACGAGCATTAAAAGACAGCAAATATGAACACTGCATTGCTGTTCCATGGTGCCAAGGGCTGAAATGGCAAAACAGCACAGTAGCAGCAGACTGGCTTTGGAATCTTAGCAACAGTGTGGTGCCTGTCCAGCCTCAGGCCAAACTTAGTACATGAAGATGCAAGGGATCGAACGCTGGTCCTCATACATACAAAGCATGCACTCTCCCACAGAGCTACATCCCCTACCGAAGGATTTGCCATGAGTATGGGAATATTGCGTAATCGAGCAAACGTGATCCAGCAGTAGAAGTAATAGCGGATCATAATACAGCAATGCGCTGAGATAAGTCCAAACCAAAATGAATATGCTTCCACAGAACAGCACATCATTAGGCATCCGTGAAGAAAAAAGTGACAAGAGAGCTGAAAGATATCTTGCGTAAGGAGTCTGCAAGGATCACTTTCCACATGGTGCCTGTCCAGCCTTAGACGTAAAGCTGTACATGGAATTGCAGAGGATTGAACCCTGGCCCTCATACATACAAAGAATGCGCTCTTCCACTGAGCTACATCCCCTACACAGGTGTGTTCTAGCAATCTTGCTAACCAACCACACTAAAACAACTAACCGATTCAGTTAACAGGACTGACACCAAAGTTGGTACCTTGTACATGTCACTTCTTCAGAACCCCAAGGTAAACACAACTACTTCCTCCCTGAAGTGGAATCCTCACAGTAAAGGTCCCACTTCATCCCAAAGGGTAGCTTCACAAGATCCCTGAACAAGGAGGAAATGAGTCACGAATGGGGATGGAACCCGTGCTCTTCGGTTTACGAGACCGAGGCCTTGCGACTTGGCCATCATGCCACAACACAGAAGCAGGGGGAAGGCATGCAACAGAAATAAAAAGAAATTGAACGATTAAAACACTGGATGATCCGACACAACAGGCTTAATTAAGCCAATCAAAGGTCACACTAATAGCACATCAAAGTACAACAAAGAATTTTTACAAATCCATAGTGATCCGGTCGCTTGAATCCAAACAATAGTGAGGATGCTTAGAGGAACAGCAAAAAATGTGGGGTCAGCAACAACACGAGCCATAAGGCAAAATAAGGCACGAACGGGGATCGAACCCGTGCTCTTCGGTTTACAAGACCGACGCCTTACCACTTGGCCATCATGCCACAACATGAAAACAGGGGGAAGGCATGCAACAGAAATAAAAAGAAATTGAACGATTAAAACGCTGGATCGTCCAACACAACAGGCTTAATTGGGCCAATCAAAGGTCACACTAATAGCACATCAAAGTACAACAAAGAATTTTTACAAATCCATAGTGATCCGGTCCCATGAATCCAAACAATACTGAGGATGCTCTGAGGAAAAGCAAAAAATCTGGGGTCAGCAACAACACGAGCCATAAGGCAGCTTAAAGAAGCGTTGTCTATTGAGTCTGCTTCTACGAGCATTAAAAAACGGCAAATCTGGTCAATCCATTGCTGTTGCATGGTGCATCTTCGCCATTGCCCTATCGTTTTGCATTTCAAACAATAGTGAGGATGCTCTGAGGAACAGCAAAAAATCTGGGGTCAGCAACAACACGAGCCATGAGGCAGCTTAAAGAAGCTTTGTCTATTGAGTCTGCTTCTACGAGCATTCAAAAACGGCAAATATGGTCAATGTATTGCTGTTGTATGGTGCATCTTCGCCATTGCCCTATCGTTTTGAATTCAGAGGTAGCCAGTGGCTGAAATGGCAAGACAGAAAAATAGTACCAGACTGTCTTTGGAATGTTAGCAAAAAAAGCCATAAGGCAGCTGAAAGAAGCTTTGTCTACTGAGTCTGCTTCTCCGAGCATTAAAAGACAGCAAATATGGACACTTCACTTGCTATTCCATGGTGCCAAGGGCTGAAATGCCATATCACTTCTTCAGAACCCCAAGGTAAACACACCTACTTCCTCCCTGAAGTGGAAACCTCACAGTAAAGGTCCCTTTT
The DNA here is from genome assembly GCA_013621035.1 of Clarias magur. NCBI lineage: Eukaryota > Metazoa > Chordata > Actinopteri > Siluriformes > Clariidae > Clarias > Clarias magur. The sequence goes on from QNUK01002492.1 coordinate 3,574, forward strand.
CATCCCAAAGGCTAGCTTCACAAGATCCCTGAACAAGGAGTAAATAAGGCACGAACGGGGATCGAACCCGTGCTCTTCGGTTTACAAGACCGACGCCTTACCACTTGGCCATCATGCCACAACATGAAAACAGGGGGAAGGCATGCAACAGAAATAAAAAGAAATTGAACGATTAAAACGCTGGATCGTCCAACACAACAGGCTTAATTGGGACAATCAAAGGTCACACTAATAGCACATCAAAGTACAACAAAGAATTTTTACAAACCCATAGTGATCCGGTCCCATGAATCCAAACAATACTGAGGATGCTCTGAGGAAAAGCAAAAAATCTGGGGTCAGCAACAACACGAGCCATGAGGCAGCTTAAAGAAGCTTTGTCTATTGAGTCTGCTTCTACGAGCATTAAAAAACAACAAATCTGGTCAATGCATTGCTGTTGCATGGTGCATCTTCGCCATTGCCCTATCGTTTTGCATTCCAAACAATAGTGAGGATGCTCTGAGGAACAGAAAAAAATCTGGGGTCAGCAACAACACGAGCCATGAGGCAGCTTAAAGAAGCTTTGTCTATTGAGTCTGCTTCTACGAGCATTAAAAAACGGCAAATCTGGTCAATGCATTGCTGTTCCATGGCGCCAAGGGCTGAAATGGCAAGACAGCAAAGTAGCACCAGACTGTCTTTGGAATCTTAGCAACAGTGTGATGCCTGTCCAGCCTCAGGCCAAACTTAGTACATGGAGATGCAGGGGATCGAACCCTGGACCTCATACATGCAAAGCATGCGCTCTTCCACTGAGCTACATCCCCTACACACGTCTGGTTTAGCAATCTTGCTAACCAGCCACACTAAAGCAACTAACCAATTCAGTTAACAGGACTAACAGCAAAGTTAGTATCTTGTACACTTCAATTCTTCAGAACCGCAAAGTAAACACAACTATTTCCTCCCTGAAGTGGAATCCTCACAGTAAAGGTCCCGTTTCATCCTAAAGGGTAGCCTCAAAACATATCTGAACAAGGAGGAAATAAGGCACGAACGGGGATCGAACCCGTGCTCTTCGGTTTACGAGACCGACGCCTTACCACTTGGCCATCATGCCACAGTATGGAAGCAAAGGGAAGGCATGCAACAGAAATAAAAAGAAATTGAACGCTTAAAATGCTGGATCGTCCGACACAACAGGCTTAATTGGGCCAATCAAAGGTCACATTAATAGCACATCAAAGGACAACAAAGAATTTTTACAAATCTGTAGTGATCCGGTCCCATGAATCCAAACAATAGTGAGGATGCTTAGAGGAACAGCAAAAAATGTGGGGTCAGCAACAACACGAGCCATAAGGCAGCTTAAAGAAGCTTTGTCTATTAAGTCTGCTTCTATGAGCATTAAAAGAGGGCAAATATGGTCACTCCATTGCTGTTGCATGGTGCATCTTCGCCATTGCCCTATCGTTTTGCATTCCAAACAATAGTGAGGATGCTCTGAGGAACAGCAAAAAATCTGGGGTCAGCAACAACACGAGCCATGAGGCAGCTTAAAGAAGCTTTGTCTATTGAGTCTGCTTCTATGAGCATTAAAAAACGGCAAATCTGGTCAATGCATTGCTGTTGCATGGTGCATCTTCGCCATTGCCCTATCGTTTTGCATTCCAAACAATAGTGAGGATGCTCTGAGGAACAGCAAATATCTGGGGTCAGCAACAACACGAGCCATGAGGCAGCTTAAAGAAGCTTTGTCTATTGAGTCTGCTTCTATAAGCATTAAAAAAAATAGCAAATCTGGTTAATGCATTGCTGTTCCATGGTGACAAGGGCTGAAATGGCAAGACAGCACAGTAGCACCAGACTGTCTTTGGAATCTTAGCAACAGTGTGATGCCTGTCCAGCTTCAGGCCAAACTTAGTACATGGAGATGCAGATGATTGAACCTTGGACCTCATACATGCAAAGCATGCGCTCTCCCACTGAGCTAAAGCCCCTAGAGAAGGATTTGCGATGAGTATGGGAATATTGTGCAATCGAGGCAACGTGATCCAGCAGTAGAAGTAATAGAGGATCATAATACAGCAATGCGCTGAGATAAGTCCAAAGCAAAATGAACATGTTTCGACCGAACACCACATCATTAGGTGTCCGTTAAGAAACAAGTAACAAGGGAGCTGAAAGTTATCTTGCGTACGGAGCCCGCAAGGATGACTTTCCACATTTCAAGGAAACAAGTGACATGGGAGCTGAAAGATATCTTGCCTACGGAGCTCGCAAGGATGACTTTCAGTACCTGTCCAGCCTTAGACTTAAAACAGTACATGGAGATGCAGGGGATTGAAACCTGGACCTCATACATGCGAAGCATGCGCTCTTCCACTGAGGTACATCCCCTACACAAGTATAGTTTAGCAATCTTGCTAACCAACCACACTAAAGCAACTAACCAATTTGTTTAACAGGACTAACAGCAAAGTTAGTATCTTGTACAAATCAATTTTTCAGAACCGCAAAGTAAACACAACTATTTCCTCCCTGAAGTGGAATCCTCACAGTAAAGGTCCCCTTTCATCCTAAAGAGTAGCCTCAAAACATATCTGAACAAGTAGGAAATTAGGTACGAACGGGGATCGAACCCGTGCTCTTCCGTTTACGAGACCGACGCCTTACCACTTGGCCATCATGCCACAGTATGGAAGCAAAGGGAAGGCATGCAACAGAAATAAAAATAAATTGAACGCTTAAAATGCTGGATCGTCCGACACAACAGGCTTAATTGGGCCAATCAAAGGTCACATTAATAGCACATCAAAGGACAACAAAGAATTTTTACAAATCTGTAGTGATCCGGTCCCATGAATCCAAACAATAGTGAGGATGCTTAGAGGAACAGCAAAAAATGTGGGGTCAGCAACAACACGAGCCATAAGGCAGCTTAAAGAAGCTTTGTCTATTAAGTCTGCTTCTACGAGCATTAAAAGAGGGCAAATATGGTCACTCCATTGCTGTTGCATGGTGCATCTTCGCCATTGCCCTATCGTTTTGAATTCAGAAGTAGCCAGTGGCTGAAATGGCAAGACAGAACAATAGTACAAGACTTTTGGAATGTTAGCAAAAGGTGCCATAAGGCAGCTGAAAGAAGCTTTGTCTATTGAGTCTGCTTGTACGAGCATTAAAAGACAGCAAATATGGACACTGCATTGCTGTTCCATGCTGCCAAGGGCTGAAATGGCAAGACAGGACACTAGCACCAGACTGTCTTTGGAATCTTAGCCACAAGGTGGTGCCTGTCCAGCCTCAGGCCAAACTTAGTACATGGAGGGAATCGAATCCTGGACATTAAACATGCAAGGCATGCGCTCTCCCACTGAGCTACATCCCCTAGCAAAGGAGCTGCGATGAGTATGGGAATATTTCGTAATCGAGCCAACGTGATCCAGCAGTAGAAGTAATAGCAGATCATAATACAGCAATGCGCTGACATAAGTCCAAACCAAAATGAACATGCTTCGACGGAAAAGCTTAAAGAAGCTTTGTATATTGAGTCTGCTTCTCTGAGCATTAAAAAACGGCAAATATGGTCAATGCATTGCTGTTGTATGGTGCATCTTCGCCATTGCCCTATCGTTTTGAATTCAGAGGTAGCCAGGGGCTGAAATGGCAAGACAGAAAAATAGTACCAGACTGTCTTTGGAATGTTAGCAAAAAAAGCCATAAGGCAGCTGAAAGAAGCTTTGTCTACTGAGTCTGCTTCTCCGAGCATTAAAAGACAGCAAATATGGGCACTGCATTGCTATTCCATGGTGCCAAGGGCTGAAATGCCATATCACTTCTTCAGAACCCCAAGGTAAACACACCTACTTCCTCCCTGAAGTGGAAACCTCACAGTAAAGGTCCCTTTTGATCCCAAAGTCTAGCTTCACAAGATCCCTGAAGAAGGAGTAAATAAGGCACGAACGGGGATCGAACCCGTGCTCTTCGGTTTACAAGACCGACGCCTTACCACTTGGCCATCATGCCACAACATGAAAACAGGGGGAAGGCATGCAACAGAAATAAAAAGAAATTGAACGATTAAAACGCTGGATCGTCCAACACAACAGGCTTAAATGGGACAATCAAAGGTCACACTAATAGCACATCAAAGTACAACAAAGAATTTTTACAAACCCATAGTGATCCGGTCCCATGAATCCAAACAATACTAAGGATGCTCTGAGGAAAAGCAAAAAATCTGGGGTCAGCAACAACACGAGCCATGAGGCAGCTTAAAGAAGCTTTGTCTATTGAGTCTGCTTCTACGAGCATTAAAAAACGGCAAATCTGGTCAATGCATTGCTGTTGCATGGTGCATCTTCACCATTGCCCTATCGTTTTGCATTCCAAACAATAGTGAGGATGCTCTGAGGAACAGCAAAAAATCTGGGGTCAGCAACAACACGAGCCATGAGGCAGCTTAAAGAAGCTTTGTCTATTGAGTCTGCTTCTACGAGCATTAAAAAACAGCAAATCTGGTCAATGCTTTGCTGTTCCATGGCGCCAAGGGCTGAAATGGCAAGACAGCACAGTAGCACCAGACTGTCTTTGGAATCTTAGCAACAGTGTGATGCCTGTCCAGCCTCAGGCCAAACTTAGTACATGGAGGGAATCGAATCCTGGATATTAAACATGCAAGGCATGCGCTCTCCCACTGAGCTACATCCCCTAGCAAAGGAGCTGCGATGAGTATGGGAATATTGCGTAATCGAGCCAACGTGATCCAGCAGTAGAAGTAATAGCAGATCATAATACAGCAATGCGCTGACATAAGTCCAAACCAAAATGAACATGCTTTGACGGAAAAAGCTTAAAGAAGCTTTGTCTATTGAGTCTGCTTCTATGAGCATTAAAAGATGGCAAATATGGTCACTGCATTGCTGTTGCATGATGCATCTTCGCCATTTCCCTATCGTTTTGAATTCAGAAGTAGCCAGTGGCTGAAATGGCAAGACAGAACAATAGTGCCAGACTGTCTTTGGAATGTTAGCAAAAGGTGCAATAAGGCAGCTGAAAGAAGCTTTGTCTATTGAGTCTGTTTCTACGAGCATTAAAAGACAGCAAATATGAACACTGCATTGCTGTTCCATGGTGCCAAGGGCTGAAATGGCAAAACAGCACAGTAGCAGCAGACTGGCTTTGGAATCTTAGCAACAGTGTGGTGCCTGTCCAGCCTCAGGCCAAACTTAGTACATGAAGATGCAAGGGATCGAACGCTGGTCCTCATACATACAAAGCATGCACTCTCCCACAGAGCTACATCCCCTACCGAAGGATTTGCCATGAGTATGGGAATATTGCGTAATCAAGCAAACGTGATCCAGCAGTAGAAGTAATAGCGGATCATAATACAGCAATGCGCTGAGATAAGTCCAAACCAAAATGAATATGCTTCCACAGAACAGCACATCATTAGGCATCCGTGAAGAAAAAAGTGACAAGAGAGCTGAAAGATATCTTGCATAAGGAGTCTGCAAGGATCACTTTCCACATGGTGCCTGTCCAGCCTTAGACGTAAAGCTGTACATGGAATTGCAGAGGATTGAACCCTGGCCCTCATACATACAAAGAATGTGCTCTTCCACTGAGCTACATCCCCTACACAGGTGTGTTCTAGCAATCTTGCTAACCAACCACACTAAAACAACTAACCGATTCAGTTAACAGGACTGACACCAAAGTTGGTACCTTGTGCATGTCACTTCTTCAGAACCCCAAGGTAAACACAACTACTTCCTCCCTGAAGTGGAATCCTCACAGTAAAGGTCCCACTTCATCCCAAAGGGTAGCTTCACAAGATCCCTGAACAAGGAGGAAATGAGTCACGAATGGGGATGGAACCCGTGCTCTTCGGTTTACGAGACCGAGGCCTTGCGACTTGGCCATCATGCCACAACATGAAAACAGGGGGAAGGCATGCAACAGAAATAAAAAGAAATTGAACGATTAAAACGCTGGATCGTCCAACACAACAGGCTTAATTGGGCCAATCAAAGGTCACACTAAAAGCACATCAAAGTACAACAAAGAATTTTTACAAATCCATAGTGATCCGGTCCCATGAATCCAAACAATACTGAGGATGCTCTGAGGAAAAGCAAAAAATCTGGGGTCAGCAACAACACGAGCCATAAGGCAGCTTAAACAAGCTTTGTCTATTGAGTCTGCTTCTACGAGCATTAAAAAACGGCAAATCTGGTCAATGCATTGCTGTTGCATGGTGCATCTTCGCCATTGCCTTATCGTTTTGCATTCCAAACAATAGTGAGGATGCTCTGAGGAACAGCAAAAAATCTGGGGTCAGCAACAACACGAGCCATGAGGCAGCTTAAAGTAGCTTTGTCTATTGAGTCTGCTTCTACGAGCATTAAAAAACGGCAAATCTGGTCAATGCATTGCTGTTCCATGGTGCCAAGGGCTGAAATGGCAAGACAGCACAGTAGCGCCAGACTGTCTTTGGAATCTTAGCAGCAGTGTGATGCCTGTCCAGCCTCAGGCCAAACTTAGTACATGGAGATGCAGGGGATCGAACCCTGGACCTCATACATGCAAAGCATGTGCTCTCCCACTGAGCTACATACCCTAGAGAAGGATTTGCGATGAGTATGGGAATATTGCGCAATCGAGGCAAGGTGATCCAGCAGTAGAAGTAATAGAGGATCATAATACAGCAATGCGCTGAGATAAGTCCAAAGCAAAATGAACATGCTTCGACGGAACACCACATCATTAGGTGTCCGTTAAGAAACAAGTAACAAGGGAGCTGAAAGATATCTTGCCTACGGAGCCCGCAAGGATGACTTTCAACATTTCAAGGAAACAAGTGACACGGGAGCTGAAAGATATCTTGCCTACGGAGCTCGCAAGGATGACTTTCAGTACCTGTCCAGCCTTAGACTTAAAACAGTACATGGAGATGCAGGGGATTGAACCCTGGACCTCATACATGCGAAGCATGCGCTCTTCCACTGAGCTACATTCCCTACACACGTCTGGTTTAGCAATCTTGCTAACCAGCCACACTAAAGCAACTAACCAATTCGGTTAACAGGACTAACAGCAAAGTTAGTATCTTGTACACTTCAATTCTTCAGAACCGCAAAGTAAACACAACTATTTCCTCCCTGAAGTGGAATCCTCACAGTAAAGGTCCCGTTTCATCCTAAAGGGTAGCCTCAAAACATATCTGAACAAGGAGGAAATAAGGCACGAACGGGGATCGAACCCGTGCTCTTCGGTTTACGAGACCGACGCCTTACCACTTGGCCATCATGCCACAGTATGGAAGCAAAGGGAAGGCATGCAACAGAAATAAAGAGAAATTGACTGCTTAAAATGCTGGATCGTCCGACACAACAGGCTTAATTGGGCCAATCAAAGGTCACATTAATAGCACATCAAAGGACAACAAAGAATTTTTACAAATCTGTAGTGATCCGGTCCCATGAATCCAAACAATAGTGAGGATGCTTAGAGGAACAGCAAAAAATGTGGGGTCAGCAACAACACGAGCCATAAGGCAGCTTAAAGAAGCTTTGTCTATTAAGTCTGCTTCTATGAGCATTAAAAGAGGGCAAATATGGTCACTCCATTGCTGTTGCATGGTGCATCTTCGCCATTGCCCTATCATTTTGAATTCAGAAGTAGCCAGTGGCTGAAATGGCAAGACAGAACAATAGTACAAGACTTTTGGAATGTTAGCAAAAGGTGCCATAAGGCAGCTGAAAGAAGCTTTGTCTATTGAGTCTGCTTGTACGAGCATTAAAAGACAGCAAATATGGACACTGCATTGCTGTTCCATGCTGCCAAGGGCTGAAATGGCAAGACAGGACACTAGCACCAGACTGTCTTTGGAATCTTAGCCACAAGGTGGTGCCTGTCCAGCCTCAGGCCAAACTTAGTACATGGAGGGAATCGAATCCTGGACATTAAACATGCAAGGCATGCGCTCTCCCACTGAGCTACATCCCTTAGCAAAGGAGCTGCGATGAGTATGGGAATATTGCGTAATCGAGCCAACATGATCCAGCAGTAGAAGTAATAGCGGATCATAATACAGCAATGCGCTGAGATAAGTCCAAACCAAAATGAATATGCTTCCACAGAACAGCACATCATTAGGCGTCCGTGAAGAAAAAAGTGACAAGAGAGCTGAAAGATATCTTGCGTAAGGAGTCTGCAAGGATCACTTTCCACATGGTTCCTGTCCAGCCTTAGACGTAAAGCTGTACATGGAATTGCAGAGGATTGAACCCTGGCCCTCATACATACAAAGAATGCGCTCTTCCACTGAGCTACATCCCCTACACAGGAGTGTTCTAGCAATCTTGCTAACCAACCACACTAAAACAACTAACCGATTCAGTTAACAGGACTGACACCAAAGTTGGTACCTTGTACATGTCACTTCTTCAGAACCCCAAGGTAAACACAACTACTTCCTCCCTGAAGTGTAATCCTCACAGTAAAGGTCCCACTTCATCCCAAAGGGTAGCTTCACAAGATCCCTGAACAAGGAGGAAATGAGTCACGAATGGGGATGGAACCCGTGCTCTTCGGTTTACGAGACCGAGGCCTTACGACTTGGCCATCATGCCACAACACAGAAGCAAGGGGAAGGCATGCAACAGAAATAAAAAGAAATTGAACGATTAAAACACTGGATGATCCGACATAACAGGCTTAATTGGGCCAATCAAAGGTCACACTAATAGCACATCAAAGTACAACAAAGAATTTTTACAAATCCATAGTGATCCGGTCCCATGAATCCAAACAATACTGAGGATGCTCTGAGGAACAGCAAAAAATCTGGGGTCAGCAACAGCACGAGCCATGAGGCAGCTTAAAGAAGCGTTGTCTATTGAGCCTGCTTCTACGAGCATTAAAAAACGGCAAAACTGGTCAATCCATTGCTGTTGCATGGTGCATCTTCGCCATTGCCCTATCGTTTTGCATTCCAAACAATAGTGAGGATGCTCTGAGGAACAGCAAAAAATCTGGGGTCAGCAACAACACGAGCCATGAGGCAGCTTAAAGAAGCTTTGTCTATTGAGTCTGCTTCTACGAGCATTCAAAAACGGCAAATATGGTCAATGCATTGCTGTTGTATGGTGCATCTTCGCCATTGCCCTATCGTTTTGAATTCAGAGGTAGCCAGTGGCTGAAATGGCAAGACAGAAAAACAGTACCAGACTGTCTTTGGAATGTTAGCAAAAAAAGCCATAAGGCAGCTGAAAGAAGCTTTGTCTACTGAGTCTGCTTCTCCGAGCATTAAAAGACAGCAAATATGGACACTTCATTGCTATTCCATGGTGCCAAGGGCTGAAATGCCATATCACTTCTTCAGAACCCCAAGGTAAACACACCTACTTCCTCCCTGAAGTGGAAATCTCACAGTAAAGGTCCCTTTTCATCCCAAAGGCTAGCTTCACAAGATCCCTGAACAAGGAGTAAATAAGGCACGAACGGGGATCGAACCCGTACTCTTCGGTTTACAAGACCGACGCCTTA
>QNUK01002493.1:0-2500 GCA_013621035.1 Clarias magur
AATTTCATTTCCATACTGGATCGGTCGCGGCCCGGGTTAATACCGACCTCCACCAGTGCTTTTGACCTACAGGCTCCTGGTGGAAATTAGGCTACTGTTGGTCGACAAAGGAGAGGAGGCATGAGTTTAGGAGTGTTAGTGGGGAATTTGAATGTTGGGGCTATGACAGGGAAGGCAAGAGAGTTGGTTGACATGATGCAGAGAAGGAAGTTGGACATACTGTGTGTCCAGGAGACAAGGTGGAAAGGTAGCAAGGCTAGAAGCTTAGGATCAAGGTTCAATTTGTTTTTCCCATGGATCTGTACAGGTTGGTGAATCAGAGAGATAGAGATGGGAAGGAAGTGCAGCATGTTAGAGTGATTAAAGATAACGATGGAAAAGTACTGACAGATGCCAGGAGCATGATGGGAAGATGGAAGGAATACTTTAAAGAGTTGATGAATGAGGAAAATGAAAGAGAACAAAGAGTAGAAGAGGTGAGTGGCAGGAAGTAGCAAATATTAGTAAGGTGAGGAGGGCATGACAGAGGATGAAGAGTGGAAAGGCTGTTAGTCCTGATGACATACCTGTGGACGTATGGAAGTGCTTAGGAGAGGTTGCAGTAGAGTTTCTAACTTGTTTGTTTAACAAGATCATGGAGAGTGAGAGGATTTCAGAGGAATGGAGAAGAAGTGTATTGGTTCCAATTTTTAAGAACAAAGGAGATGTGCAGAGCTGTGGCAATTACAGAGGCATAAAGCTGATGAGCCTTACAATGAACCTTTTTAGAAAGAGTAGTGGAAGCTAGGTTAAGGGCAGAGGTGAGCATTTGTGAACAGCAATATGGTTTCATACCTAGAAAGTGTACAACAGATGCACTATTTGCTTTCAGGATGCTGATGGAGAAGTACAGACAAGGTAATATAGAGTTGTTTTGTATCTTTGTGGATTTAGACAAAGCATACGACAGGGTGGCCGAGAGAGGCTCTGTGGTGTTGTATGAGAAAGTCTGGAGTGGCGGAGAAGTATGTTAGAGTGGTGCAGGACATGTATGAGAGCTGTAAGACAGTGTTGAGATGTGCTGTAGGTGTGACAGAAGAGTTCGAGGTGGAGTGATCAAGGATCTGGTGATGGACATGATGACAGATGAGGTTATGCTTACAAAGGTTATGCTTACAAAGCACAATGTCGTGTGCAAACATCATAGTCCATGGTAACATCATAGTCCATGTCACCATGGACTATGATGTTTGCACATGACATTGTGCTTTGTAAGCAAGAGCAGGGAACAGGTGGAGGAAAATTTGGAGAGGTTGAGGTATGTTCTGGAAAACGGAGGAATAGATGTCAGGTGTGCTGAGAGACTAGCTCAGCGAGAATGAAAGGAAAGGTGTACAGACAGTGGTGAGAACAGCCATGCTCTATGGCTTAGAGACAGTGGCACTGAAGAAAAGACAGGACGCAGAGCTGGAGGTAGTGGAGATGAAGATGTTGAGGTTCTCTTTGGGCATGACAAGGATGGATAGGATTAAGAATAAGGTCATCAGAGTGCCAACACATCTTAGATGTTTTGGAGAGGCCAGACTGAGGTGTTTTGGACATGTTCAGGGGAGAGATTGTGAATATATCGGTAGAGGGATGCTGAGGTTGGAACTGCCAAGCAGGAGGTCTATAAGACCAAAGAGGATGGATGTAGTTAGAAAGGACATAAAGGTAGTCGGCGTGAGAGAAGAGGATACAAAGGATAGGGTTAGATGGAGGTGGATGATTCGCTGTGGCGACCCCTGAAAGGGAACAGCCGAAAGACAAAAAAGCAATATAATAACAATCAGCGATGAGTGGGACCAAACAACTGTGGTCGCACCTTGGTTGTAGGATGTGTGTGAGATGTGTGTTTGTCTGTGGTTATTATTCATTTATTATGTGTGTTGTCTGTGTGCTATGTGTAATTGGGATGTGAGTGTGTGTTTGTATTGAGCGTATGTGTTTATATGTGTCTAGAAAGCATGTGTAATGGTTGTGTGTATGTGTAAGTCTAAGATGTACGTGTGTAGGATGTGGGTATCTAGTGTGTGTGTGTTTGGTAAATGTGTAGTATGTGTGTATGTATAGATTGTAGTATATGTGTGCGTATGTGCGTGCGTGCGTGCGTGTGGGTGTGTGTGTTCAGGATGTGTTTGAATTCCTGGAACTTCCCAGCTCAGCTTATCGCTTATTGCTGTTGCAAACTTTGCTAGGAACCACCCTTGTGGCACAGAAATTAAAGGCACACAGAGCTGAAGAGCTGTATGATGTGCTAAGTGGTGAGCGTTCCATAATAGGCAGCGGTACATTTGGGGAAATGCGTGGGATACTTGTGGCATTTTTTTGAGCAGATAGAGTCATAGCATCTAAGTTAACTAAAAAATCTACAACTCTCTTCCCCAGTCTTTCACAAACAGGTGGGCTCATAGGAAGGTATTCTCGAAGAGGAAGGGCCAAAAACTTGGACACCCCGCACAAAGAATCTAGGACTGCTTGA
>QNUK01002493.1:5000-13105 GCA_013621035.1 Clarias magur
TGAATGTCATAATGCATGAAAGTGTTGGAAATTATCTTTCCTTTCACTTTTATGCGTGTCATGGTGAGATAAAGCGTTTGCTGCGTTCTTAGGACTGTTCGAGCTCAGGAAAGCGGTTTTCTCACACAACTAAGGCATCGTCATGTGAAACACACAAAATGAGTTTATATGCACTTTTTATGCTCAAAATGTGTTAAAAACTTATAGAAAATTTGTTAGTCAACATGAATGTCACAATGCATGAAAGTGTTGGAAATTATCCTTCCTTTCACTTTTATGCGTGTCATGGTGAGATAAAGCGTTTGCTGCGTCCTTAGCGCTGTACGAGCTCAGGAAAGCGGTTTTATCACACAACTAAGGCATCGTCATGTGAAACACCCAAAACGTATTACTATGCACTTTTTATGCTCAAAAGGTGAAAAAGACTAACAAAACCTTTATTAGTCAACATGAATGTCATAATGCATGAAAGTTTTGGAAATCATCATTCCTTTCAATTTTATGCATTTCTTGATGAGATAAAGCGTTTGCTGTATTCTTAGCGCTTGTATGAGCTCAGGAAAGGGGTTTTCTCACACAAATAAGGCATGTCATGAAACAGTGTTGGAAATCATCAGTGTTAATTTCAAGTTTATGAAGGTCATGATGAGATAAAGCGTTTGCTGCGTTCTTAGCGCTGTACGAGCTCAGGAAAGCGGTTTTCTCACACAACTAATGAATAATAATGACAAACGTACAAAATTAATTTATATGCTTTATATATGCTCAAAAGGTGAAAACGAATAACAAAAAAATGTTATTCGAAATGTTTGCCATAAAAGTGTTGGAAATGATTTTTTTTGAAAATGATTCTTTTCTCATTCATGCTTCTCATGCTGAGATAAAGCGTTTGCCGTGTAGCGCTGTCAGGAAAGCGCTTGTCTCTCTCAACTAATGCATGCTCATGTAAAACATGCGAAACAAGATTTTTTCAGGTTTCATACTCAAACGTGACGAAGAATAACGAAGAATAAAAAGTTCTTATTTGACATGTGTGCCAGAATTCATGAATATTTTGGAAATTATTTCTTTCACTTTTTTAATATTCACAAATCTTATTTTCACTTTATATGAAAGCTGATTCATGCATTTATATGAAAGCTATGTATTTTACATACAGTTAAAAAGGAAGCAATGTTAAAATGAATGACGAAGTTGCTAAATTAATAGATCATGTTTAATAAATGTGAATTTGGTTTCAATTTAATGTCCAATTTTATTTGTCAAATACACAATCATTCACAAAATGATATTCAGAGAAATACTTTGACAACCGTGCATGACCCAGGCATAAAAAAGAGAGTATTCAAACAAAGAATATGACTATACTAATAAATTAATAGAGTATGAATAAGAAACTAAATATGAAATAAGAAAATAAAAAAAACACATAAATACAGAAACAGCTTTTTGTTTATAGTTTATAGAATAAAATAATGTGGATACATTCAGTAAGCGATGAGGAGGGACAGAAGAGAGGCAGCAAATACATAGGGAAATGGTGGTGTATCGACGTACACTTCCCCCAATGCAGGTCGGAGGCCTGAGTACTTCTGATGGCGGGTCAACCTAGAAATGACACGGGGTGAGGTAATGTTTTTGTGGCGGAGAGACATAGCTGACTGGATCCCATCATCCCAGCAATGGGCGTGCCACAATGTCTAGGTGTAGGTTTTTACATGCGGGTGAACACAAAGCATGGGGCTTTAGCTTTTTGTTCACTTTATGTGTTCAAAAGCCAGGCTAATTGAGCCAAATTCAAGTAGGCTTTTATTTTCATTTCAACCATATACATTTTAGTACACAGTGACATGAAACAACGTTCCTCTATGAGCAAGGTCCTACATACAACATAAATTAACATCATGAATGAGCAAAAACTAACTAGCTAACTAAGCAACCTAATTAGCTGCCTAGCTGTGACAAGACAGATTGACATTTTTAAGTTAGCAGAAAACTAAGTTCTATAGAAAAAAAAGAGACAACATAAAGTGCTCGTGCAAATGTGCAAACAAAAGTAACAAAACTTTTCTGCTGTTCTCACTATCTGCTGTAAGGTCTTGCGGTCCGAGAGGAACACCAGACTGTGATGCAGCTGTTCGGGATTCTCTCGATAGTCCCTTTATAGAAAGTGGTAAGGATCTTTAGTGGAAGCTGAGCCATCCTCAGCCATCTCAGGAAGAGAAGATGTTTTTGATGCTATCGTGTGCAAGGAGCTGCTGTGGAGGGACCAAGTGAGGTTCTCCTCCAGATGGCCAACCAGGAATTTGGTGCTGTTGACGATCTCCACACAGGAGCAGCTGATGTTCATCGGTTGCCGCTCTGTGTCCTCCAGAAGTCAACAGTCATGTCCATGTCATTTTAGCAAGGTTCAGAAACAAGTTGTTGTGCCTACATCAGACTGTTAGCCTCTGCAATTTGAGGAATTGAATGGAGCCGTCGCTGTCACAGGCGGGTGATGGTGAGTTTCCATTGGTGATGTCTTTTTGGTGGTGATGGCTTGTATGCCCTGCCACATGACTGGATGAGCATTCTCTGGGCATGTGCGTGCTTCGTCTCTATGGCCCGGGAAAGGTTGGCCCTTGCTATTCTGATGGTGAATTCTCGGGTCTTCACAAGTGCACATACCTCCACAGTAAATCCAGTTAAGTTTCTGGTTGTTCGTGAGATGATGTTCTTGGAGACAGCATCATCGGTGCGCTGGTTGAAGTAACTGGTCGCTGATGTGTACTCCTCCAAGTCAGTCAAGTTGCTGTAAGTTGCAGCCTTTCTAAAAGTATTCTCAAAACAACAGTGCAGGTTTCTATTGGCCAGGTCTTCACCTGCTTCAGAACCAGGTTCCCAGAATCATCAAACTGTAAACACTGGTCGGTTGATCAAGAACATAAACCTGAAACTAGGCATTTCACATCTAGGCAGACATGATAGGTGTCACAGATTTACCATGCTTGGCTACAGTAGGAAAATTCCTGGAACTCCAAATCTGGCCAACTCAGCTTATCGCTGCTGTTTGCTGCGACTGTTGCGAAGAGCCACAAAGAATGAAAATCCCCCGGCAATGAAAAGCATGCAGACAAGGCTGAAGGACAGTATGATGAGTGTGAATGCAGAATGGTGAGCATTCCATAGTACGCCGCAGTATGTTTCTTGAAATTAATGGTTTACTCATGACACTTTGTCAAGCAGTTAGGGTCATACTAGAGCTATCTAGAGCATACTAGAGTCACATAGAGCTATCTGAACCACCCACAACAGGTGGACTAGTTCTCAGGTATTCTCAAGGAGGTAGGGCCAAAACATCCACCGTCAGCCCCACAAAGAACCTAGGATGATCAAGCTGCTCCCTGTAGGCCCCAATTTGGCCACCGTCTACCCATGTTCTCAGAGCAAGAGCCCTTAGGCCCGGAGACTCACCCAGGACAATGGGTCTGAAAGTTCCCCAAAGAACTTCCTGCTGAAGGTGTATGCCAAGAAGTCCATCGGGCCATATAAGATACACCTAGCATTCATTTTGGTTGCTTACCACCGGTCATTCTCTGGTCGATGAAGATGAACCCCACCTCAAGCTTGCTCAAGCCAGTACTGTGCAGCCCTCTGGTGGGTACATTGAACACTCGTGGGTCTCAGGCTGGCGCATACCATACGACAGTCTGGAAGTCCAACAAGAAGTTCTGTCAGAAGATGAAAACCTAGGAGTTGGCCCTGCAGCCTTTTAAAAAAATAAAAAGAAGAAATATATTTGAAAGCAATGATGAGAGGGCCCAAGCATAAAAGTGTTGGTCATAGGCACCCAGATGCACCGCACAACCTGAGTGACTTTTGAGCATGTTGAGACCCCTAAAACCCACTGGACAATGATGTCACTAAATAGGACTTAAGTTTAAGTCATCGTCGGGGTTGGACATCTCTTTCTATGTGTCATTGCTAGTGATTGCATGGTGACGACTGCAATGGCGCAGGTGCTTGGGCCCGGTCTTCATTTGTGCAGGAGGAATAGGGTGTGTGTAGGATGTGTACTGTGTGTAAGATGCGTGTGTGTGTAGGATGTGTACGGTATGTGTAGGATGAGTAGTTTGTGTGTGTCAGTGTTTGTTTATAGTGTGTGTGCACATGTGTGTGAGTATATGTGTGTGTGTATAGTATATGTAGTGTGTGTAGTACTGTACGTGTATGTATGTTTGTGTGTGTCGTGTCTATGTCGTCTGTGTGTGAAGTGTGTGTCTGTGTGTGTGAGTGTGGGGTGTGTTTAGGATATGTATGTAAAGTTTGTGAGTGTCTTTAGGTAATTACAGTGTAATTTGTGGAGTTAATGGAGTTAATCTTGTCAAGAAGATAGAATCATAGGGTCTGAGCAATCTCATCCACCAACACCCCCCTTCACCAGTGTCTCACAAACAGCTGGACTTATAGGAGGTATTCTCAAAGAGGTAGGGACAAAAATTGCACTCTTCCTCCCACAAAGAACCTAGGATTGCGTGATCAATTTGCAGCCAGTTTGGCCTACCATCTACCCACGTTCCCAGAGCAAGCCCCCAAGACCCAGTACCTCACAGTGGGTCTAGAAGTTCCCCAAGAACCTGCTGCTAAAGGTTGATGTCAAGAATGTACATCAGTACGTCGGGCCATTGGGCAATTTCGGTTGCGTAACGCCGGTCACTCCCCAGTTAATGAAGATAAACACCTCCTCGAGCTTGCTCATGCCAGTTCTGTGCAGCACTCTGGCGGGTCTATCACCATCAATATCACAGTGGGGACCCGGCATGCATGGTCAGTTGAGGAACGCTTATGAGCCCAAACCAGGCACATATTATTCCCCGGTCTGGTTGTCCACCGAGGAGCTCTCTGAAGATGAAGGCCAATAAGTTGGCCATGCGGACTTTTAAAATAAAAAGAATAAATTTACAAGCAATGCAATCCAGAGTGTCTTCTTGTGCCAGCCCCAAGTCTGGATAAATGCAGAGGGTTGTGTCAGGAAGGGCATCCGACGTAAAACATTTGTCAAATCAATGATGCGAATCACAAATTTCATTTCCATACTGGATCGGTCGCGGCCCGGGTTAATACCGACCTCCACCAGTGCTTTTGACCTACAGGCTCCTGGTGGAAATTAGGCTACTGTTGGTCGACAAAGGAGAGGAGGCATGAGTTTAGGAGTGTTAGTGGGGAATTTGAATGTTGGGGCTATGACAGGGAAGGCAAGAGAGTTGGTTGACATGATGCAGAGAAGGAAGGTGGACATACTGTGTGTCCAGGAGACAAGGTGGAAAGGTAGCAAGGCTAGAAGCTTAGGATCAGAAAATGAAAGAGAACAAAGAGTAGAAGAGGTGAGTGGCAGGAAGTAGCAAATATTAGTAAGGTGAGGAGGGCATGACAGAGGATGAAGAGTGGAAAGGCTGTTAGTCCTGATGACATACCTGTGGACGTATGGAAGTGCTTAGGAGAGGTTGCAGTAGAGTTTCTAACTTGTTTGTTTAACAAGATCATGGAGAGTGAGAGGATTTCAGAGGAATGGAGAAGCAGTGTATTGGTTCCAATTTTTAAGAACAAAGGAGATGTGCAGAGCTGTGGCAATTACAGAGGCATAAAGCTGATGAGCCATACAATGAACCTTTTTAGAAAGAGTAGTGGAAGCTAGGTTAAGGGCAGAGGTGAGCATTTGTGAACAGCAATATGGTTTCATACCTAGAAAGTGTACAACAGATGCACTATTTGCTTTCAGGATGCTGATGGAGAAGTACAGACAAGGTAATATAGAGTTGTTTTGTATCTTTGTGGATTTAGACAAAGCATACGACAGGGTGGCCGAGAGAGGCTCTGTGGTGTTGTATGAGAAAGTCTGGAGTGGCGGAGAAGTATGTTAGAGTGGTGCAGGACATGTATGAGAGCTGTAAGACAGTGTTGAGATGTGCTGTAGGTGTGACAGAAGAGTTCGAGGTGGAGTGATCAAGGATCTGGTGATGGACATGATGACAGATGAGGTTATGCTTACAAAGGTTATGCTTACAAAGCACAATGTCGTGTGCAAACATCATAGTCCATGGTAACATCATAGTCCATGTCACCATGGACTATGATGTTTGCACATGACATTGTGCTTTGTAAGCAAGAGCAGGGAACAGGTGGAGGAAAATTTGAAGAGGTTGAGGTATGTTCTGGAAAACGGAGGAATGAAGGAACGGGTAGAGAAAAGTGTCAGGTGTGCTGAGTGATAAAAGACTAGCTCAGCGAGAATGAAAGGAAAGGTGTACAAGACAGTGGTGAGAACAGCCATGCTCTATGGCTTAGAGACAGTGGCACTGAAGAAAAGACAGGACGCAGAGCTGGAGGTAGTGGAGATGAAGATGTTGAGGTTCTCTTTGGGCATGACAAGGATGGATAGGATTAAGAATAAGGTCATCAGAGTGCCAACACATCTTAGATGTTTTGGAGAGGCCAGACTGAGGTGTTTTGGACATGTTCAGGGGAGAGATTGTGAATATATCGGTAGAGGGATGCTGAGGTTGGAACTGCCAAGCAGGAGGTCTATAAGACCAAAGAGGATGGATGTAGTTAGAAAGGACATAAAGGTAGTCGGCGTGAGAGAAGAGGATACAAAGGATAGGGTTAGATGGAGGTGGATGATTCGCTGTGGCGACCCCTGAAAGGGAACAGCCGAAAGACAAAAAAGCAATATAATAACAATCAGCGATGAGTGGGACCAAACAACTGTGGTCGCACCTTGGTTGTAGGATGTGTGTGAGATGTGTGTTTGTCTGTGGTTATTATTCATTTATTATGTGTGTTGTCTGTGTGCTATGTGTAATTGGGATGTGAGTGTGTGTTTGTATTGAGCGTATGTGTTTATATGTGTCTAGAAAGCATGTGTAATGGTTGTGTGTATGTGTAAGTCTAAGATGTACGTGTGTAGGATGTGGGTATCTAGTGTGTGTGTGTTTGGTAAATGTGTAGTATGTGTGTATGTATAGATTGTAGTATATGTGTGCGTATGTGCGTGCGTGCGTGCGTGTGGGTGTGTGTGTTCAGGATGTGTTTGAATTCCTGGAACTTCCCAGCTCAGCTTATCGCTTATTGCTGTTGCAAACTTTGCTAGGAACCACCCTTGTGGCACAGAAATTAAAGGCACACAGAGCTGAAGAGCTGTATGATGTGCTAAGTGGTGAGCGTTCCATAATAGGCAGCGGTACATTTGGGGAAATGCGTGGGATACTTGTGGCATTTTTTTGAGCAGATAGAGTCATAGCATCTAAGTTAACTAAAAAATCTACAACTCTCTTCCCCAGTCTTTCACAAACAGGTGGGCTCATAGGAAGGTATTCTCGAAGAGGAAGGGCCAAAAACTTGGACACCCCGCACAAAGAATCTAGGACTGCTTGATCAATCTGCTCCCTGCAGCCAAGTTGGCTACCCATGCTTCCAGAGGAAGCCCCCAAGACCAAGAGCCTCACCCAGAACAGTGGATTTAAGAGTTCCCCCCCAAAAAATCTGCTTAAGGTTGAAGGCAAGAAGGTACATCGGTATTTGAATCGGTCATTGAAGATGCAACAAAGATTTAATTTCAGTTGCATACAGTTGATTACTCCTCGCCTGTCGATGAGGATAAACACCTCCTCAAGCTCACTTAAGCCAGTCTTGTTCAGTACTCTGGCAGGTCCATCGACAGCAACATCACAATGGGGACTCATTGGGGACACAGTCAGGCGAGGAACATTAATGGCTCCATACAGGCATATACTGTTCCCTGGTCTGGCTAAAAAACAAAGCAGAAATATAGTTACAAGCAAGGATGAGCGGGCCCAAGCAGGTTTGCCATAGCCACTTGTTTGAACTTCACAACTTGTGTGACTTTTCAGCATGCTAAGACCTATTAAACAAATATGACATAAGTTTAAGGCATCACTATTCCTGGACGTCTCTTCCTGATACGCCATTGCTAGCTGTCTCAATGTTGTTCGGGTTTGGTGATGTCTATAATAGCACAAGGGCTTGAGCAGGTCATCGTTTCTGTGAAATGGGTAGAATGTGGAAACACAGAAAATGTGTGTGTGTGTGTGTGTGTGTGTGTGTGT
>QNUK01002494.1:2500-13103 GCA_013621035.1 Clarias magur
GGAATGTGAGAGCAGAAAGAGGAGGAGAAGCGGAAGAAGAAGCGGGAAGGCAGCGGTCCCAGAGAAGCGCCCATGAACTCCTGGCCAGTCCGCCCTTGCCAGCCATTTGCGGCGCCAAACGAACCAAGCTTTTAAGCGGCCACACCGGCCCCTGGGCGTGGCCTTGAGCAGTGAAGTGGAAGGGAACCACCGACAACCCCTTTTGACGACCCAGAGACGCGAGCCGTTCGGCGGGACGGGTTGGCGTCATGGGCCGCGGAGGAGGAGAAAGCGGGGCGAAGCCAGAGGCGAGTCTGCATTTGGGAGGACGGGGGCCCCCCCGGGGGGGGGGCCTGCGAAAAAAACCTCCAGCCGCGGACCGAAGTCCGATCGATGGGAATAGCGACCCTCAGACAGGCGTAGCCCCGGGAGGGACCCGGGGCCGCAATGTGCGTTCGAAGTGTCGATGATCAATGTGTCCTGCAATTCCCATTAGTTCTCGCAGCTGGCTGCGTTCTTCATCGACGCACGAGCCGAGTGATCCACCGCTAAGAGTTGTCACAGTTTTTTTGGGTTTCGACAAAGCCATCGTCCAACAAAAGAGTTCAACAAAAGTCTGTTGAGGTAAACTCGGGGGAGGGCGCCCCGGAACCCTAAGCGGGGCCCAGGGAACTCGGGGTCATCGAACCACGCCGGCGGGGCGCGGGGAGGGAAGGGGGTCTTAGGCGCGGGGGCGCGCGCACGCGCGCGGCCGGTAGAACGAGCCGAGGGAGACGGGGAGCGGGATCCCGGGACGCCCGCACAGAGAGGTCGCTCTCCGCGTAACGCCTTTTCACCCGCGCTCCGAACCCCGCTCCGTCGCTCCCCGACCGGCGCGAGCGCACGCCGCGGGCCGTGGCCACCTTATCGCCCGCGCCGCCGCACGAGCAGCAGGTACCCTCGCCCCATGGTTTTCATCGGTCACCGAAAAGGTTTTCGGGACGGCCTCGGCGCCGGGGCCCGGGGGGGGGGCCCGCGCCGCCTCGGTGCGTCCCGAGGGCAGGAGGAGGCGCGCCCCGCGGCGCTACCCGTTAATGATCCTTCCGCAGGTTCACCTACGGAAACCTTGTTACGACTTTTACTTCCTCTAGATAGTCAAGTTTGATCGACTTCTCGGCGCTCCGCCAAGGCCCGCGAGGAGCCCCGGCGGGGCCGATCCGAGGACCTCACTAAACCATCCGATCGGTAGTAGCGACGGGCGGTGTGTACAAAGAGCAGGGACTTAATCAACGCGAGCTTATGACCCGCGCTTACTGGGAATTCCTCGTTCATGGGGAATAATTGCAATCCCCAGTCCCAATCACGAATGGGGTTCAACGGATTACCCGCGCCTCTCGGCGTAGGGTAGGCACACGCTGGTCCGGCCATTGTGGCGCGCGTGCAGCCCCGGACATCTAAGGGCATCACAGACCTGTTATTGCTCCATCTCGCGTGGCTGAACGCCACTTGTCCCTCTAAGAAGTTGGACGCCGACCGCGAGGGGCCGCGTAACTATTTAGCATGCCGGAGTCTCGTTCGTTATCGGAATTAACCAGACAAATCGCTCCACCAACTAGAACGGCCATGCACCACCACCCACAGAATCGAGAAAGAGCTATCAATCTGTCAATCCTTTCCGTGTCCGGGCCGGGTGAGGTTTCCCGTGTTGAGTCAAATTAAGCCGCAGGCTCCACTCCTGGTGGTGCCCTTCCGTCAATTCCTTTAAGTTTCAGCTTTGCAACCATACTCCCCCCGGAACCCAAAGACTCGTGGTTTCCCGCACGCTGCCCGGCGGGTCATGGGAATAACGCCGCCGGATCGCGGGTCGGCATGGTTTACGGTCGGAACTACGACGGTATCTGATCGTCTTTGAACCTCCGACTTTCGTTCTTGATTAATGAAAACATTCTTGGCAAATGCTTTCGCTTTCGTCCGTCTTGCGCCGGTCCAAGAATTTCACCTCTAGCGGCGCAATACGAATGCGCCCGGCCGTCCCTCTTAATCATGGCCCTGGTTCCGAAAACCCACAAAATAGAACCGGAGTCCTATTCCATTATTCCTAGCTCAGGTATTCAGGCGAGTTTGGCGGCCCGCTTTGAACACTCTAATTTTTCAAAGTAAACGCTCCGGACCCCTGAAAGGACCGGACACCCAGCCAAGGGCATCCGGGGGGCGCCGGGGAGGCAGGGTCTGGGACAGGCGGTGGCTCGCCTCGCGGCAGACCGCCAGCCCACTCCCGAGATCCAACTACGAGCTTTTTAACTGCAGCAACTTTAATATACGCTATTGGAGCTGGAATTACCGCGGCTGCTGGCACCAGACTTGCCCTCAATGGGTCCTCACCCATGGGTTTAGGATACGCTCATTCCGATTACAGGGCCTCGAAAGAGACCTGTATCGTTATTTTTCGTCACTACCTCCCCGTGTCGGGAATGGGTAATTTGCGCGCCTGCTGCCTTCCTTGGATGTGGTAGCCGTTTCTCAGGCTCCCTCTCCGGAATCGAACCCTGATTCCCCGTTACCCGTAGTCACCATGGTAGGCGCCTATAGTACCATCGAAAGTTGATAGGGCAGACATTCGAATGAGACGTCGCCGCCGCGGAGGGCGCGCGATCGGCCCGAGGTTATCTAGAGTCACCAAAGCGGCCGGGGGGCCCGAGACCCCCCGGATGGGTTTTAGGTCTGATAAATGCACGCATCCCCCCCAGCTCCCCGGGGAGGGAGAGGAGGGTCAGCGCTCGTTTGCATGTATTAGCTCTGGAATTACCACAGTTATCCGAGTAACGTGTGGAGCGATCAAAGGAACCATAACTGATTTAATGAGCCATTCGCGGTTTCACTGTACCGACCGTGTGCACTTAGACCTGCATGGCTTAATCTTTGAGACAAGCATATGTTACTGGCAGGATCAACCAGGTAGCCGGGGAAAGACGCGCGTCCGCGACCCCCGCGTGGAGGAGAGGGTAGGGCGCACCGCGCCGCACCCGCCCGCCTATACGGAGCGGACACCTTCCCTGGGGGTGGGTGGGTGGGTGGAGGCCCTCCTCGCCGGGCCGCGCGGGGGCACGTGGCACTCTCTCGTGCTGCCGTTACTTTTCGTTTCGGGGGCGGCGTTAGCCGTAACCGGGGAAAACTGTGATCTTTCCTCCGCGGAAGGGCGCGTGGCCTCCCCCCAACCCGACCAGGCGCTCTGGTTGGACCGGTTCGGTTTTGGGTTGATCAAGAAGAGAACTCTTGCTTGGCCGTCGGAAGTCTCGAACCGACTGAAGCGGCGACATGTGACGTGTCGACTCTATGATGTCGGGCACCAAGCGGGGTGTGGAAGATACTCCATATATCCCAGTATAATGAGAAGCCGAACCAGCGAGTGAGGAGGAACTACCGTGCCATAAGCGACCCGCCTTGAGCGAACGAAAGCATACCTAAAGCGGGTCGTGTTCCAGTCTACCAACATCGAAGCGTGGAGGCACCCGCCTGGGAAGTGAGCGAATCGTTTAAACCCAGGCGGAATGGCCCGTTCTCGAGATCGTGCAAAATGGTCGCAATGGGCCGAAACGGGTAGCGCCGGACCCTCCAGCGCCTGTGGGGGCCTTAGAAGCGGCCAGGCGTTCGTCCCAGAGAAGCCCGGAAGAACGTTCTTTCGAATCGTTAAAATTGTGATAATGGCCGAAAACGGGTAAAAATCGGACCCTCCGCGCCTGTTGGGGACGCCCCAGAGCGGCCGAAATCGTTTCGTCCCAGGCGGAAAGGCCCGTTTTCGAGATATAAGCAAAATGGTAAAATGGAAAAAATTCCAAAATTCGACCTCCAGGACCACGGGGGGGCGCCCTGCGGTGGCCGACGTGGCCTAGGGGGAGGTCGGCATGACTTTACTGAGTCTGGCGGTCCGTTTACCAGAGCTCCAGGTGCTTGGACCCCTGCAATTGCTACTGTCTCCTAGATTCTGACCATACCCTTCTGGACACCCTACGACGGAAAAAGCTCCAGACCAGCGGTCGAGCCCGGGACCCATGCCCAGGAAGAGGCCTCGAGGTCGGACGCGAGTCGGGAGGCGAACCGCATGGATCTGCCACCCCGGCGTAAAAAGTGGGACTTAGAAAAATTTTTGGACTTAGAAAAATTTTCACTCGCCGCTCTCAGCCCAAATCCTCCTGGAGGAATCGGGCCTCAGGCCGACCGGAGGCATCATCGTCGGATACCCTCGGCCCTCCACCCGCGGTCCCAGCCCTGGAGGTCAAAAGTATTCGGACACCCATATTTTTAACACAGGCTGAATCCGTCTGGAGGAATTGCGCTCTAGGCCAGCCCAGGCACCTCTGCTGGGCCACGCCAGGTGCCCCGGGCCCCGGTCGGACCCCTGGAGGTCAAAAGTATTCGGACACCCAAATTTTAACACAGGCTGAATCCGTCTGGAGGAATTGCGCTCTAGCCCAGCCCAGGCACCTCTGCTGGGCCACGCCAGGTGCCCCGGGCCCCGGTCGGACCCCTGGAGGTCAAAAGTATTCGGACACCCAAATTTTAGCACAGGCTGAATCCGTCTGGAGGAATTGCGCTCTAGCCCAGCCCGGGCACCTCTGCTGGGCCACGCCAGGTGCCCCGGGCCCCGGTCGGACCCCTGGAGGTCAAAAGTATTCGGACACCCATATTTTAACACAGGCTGAATCCGTCTGGAGGAATTGCGCTCTAGCCCAGCCCGGGCACCTCTGCTGGAGCCGCGCCTTGCAATTCTTGGGCCCCGATCCAGGACCCTGGAGGTCAAAAGTATCCGGACACCCATATTTGCCCCACACAGGCTGAATCCGTCTGGAGGTGGCTCTAGCCCAGCCGGGCACCTCTGCTGGAGTACGCCAGGTGCCCGGGCCCCGGTCAGACCTGGAGTCAAAGTGTGACCGGACACCCTTATTTTAGCACACAGGCTGAATCCGTCTGGAGGAATTGCGCTCTAGCCCAGCCGGGCACCTCTGCTGAGCCACTTCCAGTACCCCGGGCCCCGGTGGGACCCCTGGAGGTCAAAAGTATCCGGACACCCAAATTTTAACACAGGCTGAATCCGTCTGGAGGAATTGAGCTCTAGCCCAGCCCGGGCACCTCTGCTGGGCCACGCCTGGTGCCCCGGGCCCCGGTCGGACCCCTGGAGGTCAAAAGTATCCGGACACCCATATTTAACACAGGCTGAATCCGTCTGGAGGAATTGCGCTCTAGCCCAGCCCGGGCACCTCTGCTGGGCCACGCCAGGTGCCCCGGGCCCCGGTCGGACCCCTGGAGGTCAAAAGTATCCGGACACCCAATTTTTAACACAGGCTGAATCCGTCTGGAGGAATTGAGCTCTAGCCCAGCCCGGGCACCTCTGCTGGGCCACGCCTGGTGCCCCGGGCCCCGGTCGGACCCCTGGAGGTCAAAAGTATCCGGACACCATATTTTAACACAGGCTGAATCCGTCTGGAGGAATTGCGCTCTAGCCCAGCCCGGGCACCTCTGCTGGGCCACGCCAGGTGCCCCGGGCCCCGGTCGGACCCCTGGAGGTCAAAAGTATCCGGACACCCATATTTTTAACACAGGCTGAATGCGTCTGGAGGAATTGCGCTCTAGCCCAGCCCGGGCACCTCTGCTGGGCCACGCCAGGTGCCCCGGGCCCCGGTCGGACCCCTGGAGGTCAAAAGTATTCG
The DNA here is from genome assembly GCA_013621035.1 of Clarias magur. Lineage (NCBI taxonomy): Eukaryota > Metazoa > Chordata > Actinopteri > Siluriformes > Clariidae > Clarias > Clarias magur. Next base: position 8,164 of record QNUK01002494.1, read on the forward strand.
GACACCCAAATTTTAACACAGGCTGAATCCGTCTGGAGGAATTGAGCTCTAGCCCAGCCAGGGCACCTCTGCTGGGCCACGCCTGGTGCCCCGGGCCCCGGTCGGACCCCTGGAGGTCAAAAGTATCCGGACACCCATATTTTAACACAGGCTGAATCCGTCTGGAGGAATTGCGCTCTAGCCCAGCCCGGGCACCTCTGCTGGGCCACGCCAGGTGCCCCGGGCCCCGGTCGGACCCCTGGAGGTCAAAAGTATTCGGACACCCAAATTTTAACACAGGCTGAATCCGTCTGGAGGAATTGAGCTCTAGCCCAGCCCGGGCACCTCTGCTGGGCCACGCCTGGTGCCCCGGGCCCCGGTCGGACCCCTGGAGGTCAAAAGTATCCGGACACCCATATTTTTAACACAGGCTGAATCCGTCTGGAGGAATTGCGCTCTAGCCCAGCCCGGGCACCTCTGCTGGGCCACGCCAGGTGCCCCGGGCCCCGGTCGGACCCCTGGAGGTCAAAAGTATCCGGACACCCTTATTTTAACGCAGGCTGAATCCGTCTGGAGGAATTGAGGCCTAGCCCGGCCCGGGCGCCTCTGGGCGGCCGGGGATGGCCTCCCGGGCCCGGGGCTGACCCCCGGAGGTCAGAATTTTTCCCGTTTTCACATTTATAACTCAGGCTGAATACCCATGGAGGAATCGGGTCCCAGGCCGACCCACGCACCTCTGGGCGGCCACGCCGACCGCCCCGGGCCCGGGGCTGACCCCTGGAGGTCAGAATTTTAACCACTTTGCTATTTTGAATCAGGCTGAATCACCATGGAGGAACCGAGGCCTAGCCCGGCCCGGGCACCTCTGGGCGGCCAGGGAAGGCCTCCCGGGCCGCGGGCTGACACCTGGAGGTCAGGATTTTAACCACTTTGCTATTTTAACTCAGGCTGAATCACCATGGAGGAACCGAGGCCTAGCCCGGCCCGGGCACCTCTGGGCGGCCGGGGAGGGCCTCCCGGGCCCGGGGCTGACCCCTGGAGGTCAGAATTTTAACCACTTTGCTATTTTAACTCAGGCTGAATCACCGTGGAGGACGTGAGGCCTAGCCCGGCCCGGGCACCTCTGGGCGGCCGGGGAAGGCCTCCCGGGCCCGGGGCTGACCCCTGGAGGTCAGAATTTTAACCACTTTGCTATTTTAACTCAGGCTGAATCACCGTGGAGGAACTGAGGCCTAGCCCGGCCCGGGCACCTCTGGGCGGCCGGGGAAGGCCTCCCGGCCCCGGGGCTGACCCCTGGAGGTCAGAATTTTAACCACTTTCATAGTACATCTCAGGCTGAACGACCATGGAGGAATCGAGGCCTAGCCCGGCCCAGGCACCTCTGGGCGGCCGGGGAAGGACTCCCGGGCCGGGGCTGACCCCTGGAGGTCAGAATTTTAACCACTTTGCTATTTTAACTCAGGCTGAATGACCATGGAGGAACCGAGGCCTAGCCCGGCCCGGGCACCGCTGGGCGGCCGGGGAAGGCCTCCCGGTCCGGGCTGACCGCCTTGAGGTCACGAATTTTTAACGCACTTTGCTATTCTTTAACTCAGGCTGAAATTCAACCGTGGAGGAACTGAGGCCTAGCAGCCGGCCCGGCACCCTCTGGCGCCGGGGAAGGCCTTCCGGCCCCGGGGACTGCCCCTGGAGCAGAAATTTTACGCCTTCATAATGTAACATCTCAGGCCTGAACGACCAGGAGGAATCGAGGCCTAGCCCGGCCCAGGCACCTCTGGGCGGCCGGGGAAGGCCTCCCGGGCCCGGGGCTGACCCCTGGAGGTCAGAATTTTAACCACTTTCATAGTACATCTCAGGCTGAACGACCATGGAGGAATCGAGGCCTAGCCCGGCCCGGGCACCTCTGGGCGGCCGGGGAAGGCCTCCCGGGCCCGGGGCTGACCCCTGGAGGTCAGAATTTTAACCACTTTGCTATTTTAACTCAGGCTGAATCACCGTGGAGGAACCGAGGCCTAGCCCGGCCCGGGCACCTCTGGGCGGCCGGGGAAGGCCTCCCGGGCCCGGGGCTGGCCCCTGGAGGTCAGAATTTTAACCACTTTGCTATTTTAACTCAGGCTGAATCACCATGGAGGAAGTGAGGCCTAGCCCGGCCCGGGCGCCTCTGGGCGGCCGGGGAAGGCCTCCCGGGCCCGGGCTGACCCCTGGAGGTCAGAATTTTAACCACTTTGCTATTTTAACTCAGGCTGAATCACCATGGAGGAAGTGAGGCCTAGCCCGGCCCGGGCGCCTCTGGGCGGCCGGGGAAGGACTCCCGGGCCCGGGGCTGACCCCTGGAGGTCAGAATTTTAACCACTTTGCTATTTTAACTCAGGCTGAATGACCATGGAGGAACCGAGGCCTAGCCCGGCCCGGGCACCGCTGGGCGGCCGGGGAAGGCCTCCCGGGCCCGGGGCTGACCCCTGGAGGTCAGAATTTTAACCACTTTGCTATTTTAACTCAGGCTGAATCACCGTGGAGGAACTGAGGCCTAGCCCGGCCCGGGCACCTCTGGGCGGCCGGGGAAGGCCTCCCGGCCCCGGGGCTGACCCCTGGAGGTCAGAATTTTAACCACTTTCATAGTACATCTCAGGCTGAACGACCATGGAGGAATCGAGGCCTAGCCCGGCCCGGGCACCTCTGGGCGGCAGGGGAAGGCCTCCCGGGCCCGGGGCTGACCCCTGGAGGTCAGAATTTTAACCACTTTCATAGTTTATCTCAGGCTGAATGACCATGGAGGAACCGAGGCCTAGCCCGGCCCTGGCACCTCTGGGCAGCCGGGGAAGAAATTTAACCACTTTCATAGTTTATCTCAGGCTGAATGACCATGGAGGAATCGAGGCCTAGCCCGGCCCGGGCACCCCTGGAAGGCCTCCCGGGCCTCGGGCTGACCCCTGGAGGTCAGAATTTTAAACACCACTTCAATATTTATATCTCAGCTGAATGACCATGGAAAATCGAGGCCTAGCCCGGCCCCGGACCCTGACAGCCTCCCGCCCTCGGCGACCCCTGGAGGCTCAGCAATGAACACTTCATATTTATCAATCCTTCAAGGCTGAATGACCATGGAGGAATCGAGGCCTAGCCCGGCCCGGGCACCCTTGGAAGGCCTCCCGGGCCTCTGGCTGACCCCTGGAGGTCAGAATTTTAACCACTTTCATAGTAAATCTCAGGCTGAACGACCATGGAGGAATCGAGGCCTAGCCCGGCCCAGGCACCTCTGGCGGCCGGGGAAGGCCTCCCGGGCCCGGGGCTGACCCCTGGAGGTCAGAATTTTAACCACTTTGCTATTTTAACTCAGGCTGAATGACCATGGAGGAACCGAGGCCTAGCCCGGCCCGGGCACCGCTGGGCGGCCGGGGAAGCCCTCCCGGGCCCGGGGCTGACCCCTGGAGGTCAGAATTTTAACCACTTTGCTATTTTAACTCAGGCTGAATGACCATGGAGGAATCGAGGCCTAGCCCGGCCCGGGCACCCCTGGAAGGCCTCCCGGGCCTCGGGCTGACCCCCCGAGGTCAGCATTACCCCCCTCTTTGCTGCTTCAACACAGGCCGAATCCCCCCGGAGGAATCGCGTCCCTGCCCGACCCGGGCTGACCCCCGGAGGTCGAGAGGATTCGGACGCCCACGGTACGGCCCTCCGGACGCGTCTAGCGGCCGGACGGAGGCGCCTGGCCCGGGGCACGCGCGTGCCCGTCTTCTGCCCGACCGCCCGCATCCGCCGAGCCCGGGCCCGCCGCTCTGGCCCCCACCCCCGAGGAGATACGCCGCTTCCAACGCGCCCGCGCTCTATCGCGAGTAGCGGCCGAGCCGAGAGGCCCAGCTCCTCGGCGCGAGGACGGCCTTGCTCGGGCCGACCGCCCGCATCCGACGAGCCCGGCCGCGTGCGTCTAGGCCGCGCGGTTCCCGAGATACCCCGCGTCGAGTCCCGGCGGTCTCTCGCGGCTGCACGCCGAACCGAGAGGGCTACCCGGGGGGCACGCGCGCGCCCTGCTTCTGCCCGAGCGGCCGCATCCGACGAGCCCGGGCCCGCCGCCCTAGCCCCGACGCCCGCCGAGACGCGCCCGTGTACGCGCCGCCGCGCCGAAACGCGCATCGCGGCCGGACGGCGCGGCCGAGCCCCGGGGCACGCGCGCGCCCTTCTTCTGCCCGAGCCCCCGCATCCGACGACCCCTGCCCCGCGCCTCTAGCCCCAACGGCCGAGGAGATACGGCCCGACGAGCCCAGAATGCCAAAGAGCGCCCCCCGCAGCCCGCCCCCGAGCCCCAGCTCCGCGGCACCCACACCACCTTCTCCCCCCGCCCGAGACGCATCCGACGACCCCGGCCCCGGCCCTCTAGCCCCAACGCCGGCCAAGATACGCCCCCCGCATCCCCAGGGGGAACAGCGCCCCCGCAGCCCGCCCCACACCCCTCCTTACACGGCCCCGAGAACCAGCTCTTCCCTGGGGCTCATACCTCCATAACCTAGCCCGCCGGCCGGCCCCGGCACCCACACTTAAGCACCCCTCCCTCGGACTAAGCACCTCCAGCACGCCCCGCTGAAAGGCCGGACCCCTGGGATAACCGAGCTGGGACTTTGTCATTTTGTCGGTCGAACCCCTGGGATACCCGAGCTGGGACTTTGTCATTTTTTCGGTCGAACCCCTGGGATAACCGAGCTGGGACTTTGTCATTTTTTCGCCCCGACCCCTGGGATAACCGAGCTGGGACTTTGTCATTTTTTCGGCCCGACCCCTGGGATACCCGAGCTGGGACTTTGTCATTTTTTTCGGTCGAACCCCTGGGATACCCGAGCTGGGACTTTGTCATTTTTTTCGGTCGAACCCCTGGGATAACCGGGCTGGGACTTTGTCATTTTTTCGCGCCGACCCCTGGGATACCCGAGCTGGGACTTTGTCATTTTTTCGGTCGAACCCCTGGGATA